>LPNX010553668.1:353620-460692 GCA_001517045.1 Pseudotsuga menziesii
GCTTCGCATCAAATCATCTTACATCAAAAGCCTAAACTGACTTCTTTACAGGAGTGCTTATTTATAGTGCACTTATTACAAAACCATGGGCTTAAACCATGGGCACCCCAAACCTTAAACCCTGGATTTAAACCATGGGTTTATTACAAAAGGAGGTTTTTACTCAACCCCGACACCCCTAAGACTATTTTGAGTCGTAACTCCGCTTACAAACTCTCATAACTCCGCGGAGTTACCCACCTTAAGGACCTTTAGGGTGCGTGCCCCAACACACACTGTAGGGGGGGGATTTTCCAAACATTTGGGACTTAACAGGTTTTTTTTCATCTTGTGGGAATTCAACCATGGCACATATCCTATAAAGCTCATCCCAAGTTGGGTAATCTTGGAAAATGGTCAAACAACAAGTATCAGACAATGTCATTCCCTCAACAAAAACAAGAGAAGGTACTTCCTTTACTTCCTTAAGTGTGCATTCCTTACAACCCATTGTAATTAGAAAGGGAATAGCTATAGAGGAATTGATCTCATAGAAAATGAACACTCTATTCTTAGTTACTTTCCCTAAAAAAAATTGAAATTATTTAAAATGGTTTTGCAATTAATGGTGTAATGATTTTATTTTATTTTATTACCAGCCTTGTCAATTATGCAATTCATTAATTATAATAGTTTTTTAGGGCACCGAAGATCTCTAGTTAGATTTGTTGGAATTTTTTATTTTTTTTAAATGACTATACAATACATATGATTTTAATAGCCCATTGAAGGTGAGATACTCAAAATTCCGTTAAACGTGTATCAAATATCATTCTTACATGCTTGTGGTGCTAATAACGCCAAGACCATAAAATTCATCGGTGACGCATCTTCAGAGTTTTATTTGGATGGTTTGCTAAAGAAAATGAGTCGGAGTTGCTTTTGGGGGATGTCAATTGGGTGTCTCACAGCGTACCTTGATTTGATAAGTATAGGTATCAGAGTAATCCAATTTGAAGTGGATACAAGGTAAATCGAGGGTGTGTTATGATCTCCCATCTATGATACAAGGCTTTAAAGTTTGTTTACCAGAGGTGCACAATAGGTTCATCAAATATTATCTCAATCAGGCATGTCTGATATTCTTTGTTGGGTAGGTTTATCAGAAGTAAAAAATGCTTCTTCAAATAGAGATCTGATATGACAAGTATACTTATTGGGGAAATATTGTCAGAGATTAAAATTAATGTATCAAAAAATGCCCTGATACGAAGGTTCTGATGAGTTAAAGTGTACTTATTGGTGTTTTAAGAAGATATATTAGGAAAAGTCTTGATGGGGGAAAGTTCGATAAAAATTGTTGGAGTATGTTAATTGGGATGGTTATTCCGAGAGGATTTGAAGGGTTTTGATCCTTAAATATTAATGTAGCATACTTAGTCCAAGTTTCAGAAAAAGGGGATGTAATAATTTTGCCTTTAGGGGAAAAATTGGGTGGCTCTTGCTATGGGCAAAACAAATGGTGACATGTAGGAGAACTAATCATCTCTATTTAGTCAAGGGGTGTCAACAAGAATGAACACTAGAGTATTTGTAGGTGAACATGGGGTAGTTAGATTTTTCCTTTTGCAAAATGGGCACCACATCATAAGCTCCTTCAGTGAAATATATGAATGAAAAATATCATCCTAAAAGTAATCTTCCATCCATTCTCTATAATCCAATGTATGAAGTTCATTCATTCCTATCCTTATTCCACATACACTTCACTTGGTTACGACACTACTGGAAGCAACCTGGAATATAACTAATGTCGATGTATGTCCCTTTATTTTAACACCATAGGAATTTCTCTACTACTAACAGGCATCCATATCCTAAATAGAGTATTCTCTTTAAACACATTTCACTAAATGTTTGTGTCCCAAAAAATATATATTTCCATAGGAATGGATCTACTGCCACCAACCATCTATAGATTCGACATAGTTTCCTCTTGCACCTATTCCACCCAATTACTCTTGTCCTAAGCCACCTTTCTTCCTGTTGTGGATGGGGGAGATATTTAGAATTCCCTAAAATGCATGGGATGGAAAGTAGAGTATTATTTTTTTCTTATATGAAAGTGTATGGATATATACATATATATTCATTTTATTACACTTTTGTTTGCATCTAGGAAGCTTATTTATAAGCCCCTCAAAAGTGTGGGATGGAATTTTGATTTAGTATTTGATTTACAAGCATAGCCATATCTTGTTTTACATGTGTGCACACCTTCACGAATTATAGTGGAATCGTATTTTTAAGTGTGTGTAGTTGATGGAGCTTTCAGAGAATACTTGGAAGGTACAAAAAGGTAGACCAATAAATTATCCATTTGTATGTTCCTGACACTTTATGATTGTTTCTCCACTGAGTGAGATTTTGTTAGATTTTTAACATTAAGCTAGCATTATATTAGGATCTTTAAGTGAGAGAATAACAAGCAGAGCAATCAAACACAAGAGACAATGAACACAGTGTTTATCCTCGGGGAAACCATAAATGGACAAAACCCTGCAACTTCCTTAGAGATAGAATCAGAACCAAAAGTAAAACCCAAAACAGTAAGATGATCTCCCGACAGCAATAGCCTCTTTCTTTCTAGCCTTAGCAACATCTTCTCCCTCGGCTATGTGCTACAACTAAGTGTGAGTGAGTTTGTGTTAAATAGAGAGACTCACTCTCTATTTATACTAATTCTTGACTTGACAATGACTTGCTAGGGTCGACTTCACTAGGTGAGTCTAACAACCCTAGGGCCCCGAAACTGCGAGGACTTTAACCCTTGAACAATAGGAGGGTTACCCACATTGACTTGACATGACTTGTTTACATTATAGAAACTCCCGATCGGAACATCGAGGCATGACATGACTCAATTACATTACAAACACTTCCCGGAATAAACATCGAGGTACAATACATAAGAAATACAAGTAAATACATTCTGAAGTTACAATTACATCAACACTCCCTCTTAACTAGGAAGATATTCTCTCGACACAATTTATCAGCACAAGTCTTCTTCTCTGTATCATCTAGATCATCATCAAGTCCTCGTCATCTTCAAGTCATATTCATCTTCAAGTCATCTTCATCTGGATCTGAATCATCACTCGATCTAGATCATCTCTAGTTCTGGAACATCTCTGTTGGATCATCATTATGGGTGTTATCTCTTGATCCTTCTCGTCACAGGAAGTTCTACAGAGCCAGCCCTTTTTCATGCTAGTTGTAGGCCTAGCCTCCATGTAGGTCTTCTTCCAGCACTTATATCTGACCCTAAGTCAGAATGGCCCGCCCATCACTTATATCTGTTCATGTAGGAACCAATCCTATAATCATATCAAAAAGGCATGCCCAACACTCACATCTGACCATGTGGGAACACATCCCACAACCCTATCAGAAAGGCCCAACACTCACATCTGACCATGTGGGAACACATCCCACAACCCTATCAGAAAGGCCCAGCACTCACATTTGACAACCAATGTCAGAAAGGCTCAGCACTTACATTCGACCATGTGAGGAACCAATCCTCCATGCCGAGAGGCTCTACACTTACATCTAACAACTAATGTCAAAAAGGCTCAGCACTCATATTTGACAACCAATGTCAGAAAGGCTTGGCACTTATATTCAACCATGCGAGGAACCAATCCTCCATGTCGAAAGGGCTCTGCACTTACATCTGACAACCAATGTCAGAAAGGCTCTGCACTCACATCTGATCATGTAGGAACCAATCCTATAATCACATCAGAATGGCCCTCAGTCCCAGACTGAGCTTTCCTGGTAACTAACCAAGTTCCTCCATTCCAAGAATGGCATTCAGCGCTTATATATGAACATGTAGGAACCAATCCTACAATCACATCAGAATGGCTCAGCACTCACATCTGACATGGAAGGAACCAATCATCTCACCATGACAGAATGGATCAGCCCTTACATGTAACCATGGAAGGAACCAATCCTCTCACCATGTCAAAATGGCTCACAGAATCAGCACTTCCCTTTGGAGGGAACCTCGATCTGGAGAACACCAAGCTTCTCCCTGAAGTACTCAAACTTCACTCTAGCTAATGGCTTTGTCAAAACAGTAGTTATATGTTCATCCGTCGCAACATACTGGAGCTTCACTACTCCTCTCTGCACCATATCCCTGATATAATGATACTTGATCTTGATATGCTTCGACTTGTCATGGAACACCGGGTTCTCCGACAACTTCACACAACTCTGATTGTCGCAATATATACAAGTAGCATCCAACTGGAGATCAAATAAATCAGACAGTATCTTCCTCAACCATACTACCTCACAACTAGTTGAACAAGCTGCGACATTCTCTGCTTCAGCTGTACTCAGTGACACACAGGATTGCTTCCTGCTAAACCAAGAGATCACACCTGATACCATATTGAAGCAACACCCTAAAGTTCTCTTCCTATCGATGGCAGTGCCTTCCCAATCTGAATCAACATAACCCTCCAATTTAATCTTCTGATTCGCATCATACTTGAGCCCATAATCAACTGTACCCTTCAGGTACCTCAGAATATGCTTTGCAGCAATCAAGTGAACATGTCTCGGATCTGTCAAGAACTGGCTCAAGGTGTTCACAGCAAAGCAAATATCTAGTCTCGTATTCATTAATAAACCAAGGACCTAATCATCTGACGATACATCATAGCATCAATAGCTTATGATGGAGCATCACTCAATAGCTTCAAGTTCGATTCCATAGGTGTGGTCATGGCCTTGCATTCCATCATCCCGAACCTCTTCAGGATCTCTACTGCATACTTCCCTTGTCCTAGGAATATTCCATCCGCATTCTGCCACACCTCCATGCCTAGAAAATAGTGCATCATACCCAAGTCCTTCATATCAAACTCGGCAGCAAGCTTCCTCTTCGTATCAGCAATAAACCCATCCATACTTGTTACAAATAGATAATCTACATATAGCAGTAGCATCACTAGGTTGCTATCTTCAACCTTGTAGTAAAGGTTGGAATCCGCTTTACTTTTGGTAAAGCCCAAACTGGACAAAAAGCCATCAATTCTGTCGTACCATGTCCTGGGTGCCTGTTTCAAACCGTACAAGGCCTTCTTCAATCTACACACATGAGACTCCCTGTCATGTGTCTCAAAACCAAGTGGCTGCTCCACATACACTTCCTCTTCCACTACACCATTCAAGAAATCAGTCTTGATCACATCCATTTGGTGTATCTTCCATTTCATCACTATAGCCAGAACAAGTACTGATATGATGGAAGTGTATCTAGCAATAGGTACAAAGGTTTCTTCATAATCTATTCCTTCTTTCTATGAGAAGCCACGAGCCACAAATTTTGCTTTATATTTCTCTATGCTACCATCTGCAGCATGCTTGATCTTGTAGATCCATTTGGAAGTTACAACAGACTTCCCTTCTGGTCTTGGGACAACATCCCAAACATCATTCTTCATGATCGATTGATACTCTTCGATCATGGCATCCTTCCATTCTTTTCGTTCTATCACTTCTTCATAGTTGGAAGGTTCTTTATTGATAAAGTGACACAATAAAGCTACATACCCAGAGCAGGACCTGATCCTCTTTCTTTCTATATGATTCTCTTCTAGAGCCCCATATCTTTCTGCACCTTAGATAGCTTCTCGTACCCAAGCAGGTTTCCTCTTGTGAGGATTTTTCTCCTGAGGTGCATCTACAGGTTCTTGAGGTTCTTCAAATTCTCGATCTTCTTCTTGAGTTTCTTCATTCATGGTTGTGTCATGAATTATGGGTTCTTCAGGATCTTCAGCAGGTCTCTTTCTGGATTTGTTGTAAGCTGAGTCTTCATCAAATGTTACATCCCTGATGATGTCAATCTTCTTGAATCCTGGGAAGTATATTCTGTAAGCCTTCGAGCTTTCAGAGTATCCCACAAATATACCTTTCTTTCCTGAAGGATCTAACTTTGTCCTCTTTTCTTTCAGAATGTGTATGTACACTGGACAGCCAAATATTCTAAGATGGTTGACTTATGGTTTCTTGCTGGAAAGACTTCTTTAGGTGTCTTGTTCTCAAGTACTCTATGTGGAGTACAGTTCTGTACATACACCGCTATTCTGGTAGCTTTTGCCCATAGATGCATGGGAAGATCTTGATCATGAAGCATTTCTCTTGTAGCTTCCATGATAGTTCTATTCTTCCTTTATGCAACCCCATTCTGTTGTGGATTATATGGAGTGGATAACTCCCTCTTAATCCCTGAATCTTTGCATAACTCTTTGAATTCATTTGATGTGAATTCTTCACCATTATCTGATCGAAAGGTCTTGATCTTCTTTTCTATGTGGTTCTCGAACAAGGCTTTGAATTCCTTGAACTTGCTAAAAACTTCATCTTTGTTCTTCATAAAGTATATCCATGTCTTCCTAGAATAATCATCAATAAAAGAAACATACTATACATACCCGCTTAAAGAACTGGATGACATTGGACCGCATACATCGAAGTGAATGATTTCCAAGATTCCTTTTGCTTTGCTTTCACTACTTGGAAATGTCTTCTTTGTGTTCTTTCCTTTCGCACATCCTTTGCAGACTTCTTCATGTTTTGCTTGAATTTCTAGAAAACCTTCAATAGCTTTTCTTGCAAGTGGTAGTGCTCTATAGTGCACATGTGCGAGCCTTCTATGCCAAAGTTCATTTGGCTCTACAGTGTCATGGACCAAAGCTTGTTCTGGATGGCCCTTCAATTTGTATAATCCTCCTTCTTGTTCTCCAATTACTATTGCATCGTCAATAGTCTTTCCTCTTGGAAACATGAGGACTTGGCCATCTACAAATGCAACCCTCATGCCTTTTTCATCCAGTGCCGATATGGAGAGAAGATTCTTCTTTAGTCCTGGTACAAACAAGACATCCTTCATTTTCATAGACTTTCCAGAGTCTATCTTGTAGGAGGATTCACCACTACCTTTTATGGAATATTGGTAGTCATCCCTAAGTTTCACCTTATGGGGTGAATTATTTTTGGATAGTTTCTCAAAAGATTCCTTAAATCCTGTCATGTGTTTGGAAGCCCCATTTTCAATAAGCCAATCTTTGCTTCCATGAGTGACAGTTCCCGTGAGAGCGGAGATCAGAACATATTCTTCATCACTTGAAGAGTCTTCACTTTCTTGTTTTACTTTCTTCCTGGGAGGGTCATCATCCTCAACAGTGTGAGCATGATGTCTTCTTTTGGAGTTCTTCTTCTTCTTGGATCCACTCTTATTTATGGGACAACTTCTAGCAAAGTGTCCTCTTTCATCACATGTATAACATCTGAGTTTGGATGGATCCCTTCTTACAAAATTAATTTTCTGATGAGAATGCTTACATTGGTGATGATGATTTTTCCTTCTGCCTTTCTTGGAGTGTACTGTGAGAGATTGATCTTCACTTCCCATATTTTCTTCTCTAGCTGCTATTCGAGCTTCTTCTTGTGAACATTCTTCCCACAATCTACTGAACTTGATTAGCTTCTTCCTAGCACAGATTCCTTATATGAAAGAATCCCATGACCTAGGGAGACCATTCAAGGTTGTCATCAAAATTTCTGCATTCTCCACTTCTTCATCTACTGCTTCAAGTTGTTCTTTGATCTGGGAGACCCTTGTGAAGTATGACTAAATCGTCTCCTCATTCTAGATCTTTACATTCTTCAATTGGTTCCTTAGAGTCATCTTCCGGTTTATGTTCTTCCCTTCAAATAGTTTGGTTAGGGCATCAAACATAGCTTTAGGTGTCTTGAGGGAGGACACATGTGTATGAAGTGATCCTTGATTGAATCAGCAATAATCCTCTTTGCCATAACCAACTTCTTCTTATGTAAGGCCTTAGCCTCATCTTCCTCTGGAACTAGAACCTCCTCATTAATGTAGGAGTCCAACTCATTTTCTTCTAGGACCAGGGAGATCCTATACTTCCAGGATCAGAAGTTATCAGTTCCCTCAAGATTTCCATCAAGCTTGGTATGATGAGACATCTTAACTGAGAACCTCAAATGGAAATACAAAAGATTTATATCTTACCAGGTCAAGATGTCAGATCTGGATTTGGAGCTGAATTTCTGCAGTGCTAATTTAGGAGCATATTAGGGTTTGAATTTCCCAGAGTTCTATCCAACCAAATGCTTTGATCTTGATCTCTAAACTTGATTTTGGGGAGGAGATCAATCCAGGCCTGGGATCACTTAAAAATTCCACTTCTGTGGAAAGCCCTAATTTCTAGCAGCATTGTCGGGTCCAAAACTGAAAAAGCTCAGAATCAGATTCTACTTCGATAGAAAGATGCGCCCTATGGAGGAGAGTCAGCCCAACCTTCTTTTGCTGAAAATCTGTGGAGAGGATCCAAAAAGTAGGAAGCCCTAGTTCCCGCAACTACATAGTGTTTTCTTCTCAGGTTAGCTTTGATACCATGTTAGATTTTTAACATTAAGCTAGCATTATATTAGGATCTTTAACTGAGAGAATAACAAGAATCAGCACCAAAAGTAAAACCCCGCAACTTCCTCATATATAGAATCAGCACCAAAAGTAAAACCCAAAACAGTAAGATGATCTCCCGACATCAATAGCCTCTTTCTTTCTAGCCCCAGCAACTTCTTCTCCCTCAGCTATGCGCTACAACTGAGTGTGAGTGAGTGTGTGTTAAATAGAGAGACTCACTCTCTATTTATACTAATTCCCGACTTGACAATGACTCAATAGGGCCAAATTCACTAGGTGAGTCTAACAACCCTAGGGCCCCGGAACTGCGGGGACTTTAACCCTTGAAAAATAGGAGGGTTACCCACATTGACTTGACATGACTTGTTTACATTATAGAAACTCGCGATCGGAACATCGGGGCATGACATGACTCAATTACATTATGAACACTTCCCGGAATAAACATCGGGGTACAATACATAATAAATACAAGTGAATACATTCTGAAGTTACAATTACGTCAACAGATTTGTCTTAATTCACTTCTGTTTCACCTAAATTCCTCTTTATGTATTCCTTCAATACTCCCCAAGATTCATAAGCTTCATTCACCCTAATATCCCATTGTTGGTCACAAATATCCCTTGATTATTCAAGATTAATCACCACATAATTGAGACTCTTGGATTAGAAATCTAAAAGAAAAAATTATTTCAAAGTTTTAGTTTATTTACTTATTTTAGGAATAAAATCATATGGTATAGGATGTACTGAATGTGATTAGGAAAAATATTTTTTAAGATTTTCCCATTGACAGGAAAATATTCTACTTCACCACGTAAATTTCTGAGATGGAAGACACTCTGGCCTATTTTCTCTTCAATATGGAATGCCCCCAACCAAAGTGGTTGAAACTTGGTATGTTTTCCTTTAACTTCATGTGATTTGTCCCATTTAATTGAACAATATCCCCAACTTAGAAGTCTATATCGCTTACAAAATACCTATCAAACCATTTCTTGACTAGTATTTGTTAATACTAATGAAACTTTTGTTTGTTTTTTCTCTTTCCTATTCGAGATTCAATATATTAGCAATTATTTTATGTATGATAGGGCATTTTGTTTCCATAACAAACTAAGCTAATTGCAAGGATAGAAATAAAAAAATTGGTGGAAAGATGGCCTCTTTTCCATCAGCCAAGAAAAAAGGAGAATTTCCTAGTGAGGCTTTCTGAGTCACCCTATCTACCCAAAGGCCATTAATGAGACCCTATGTACCCAAAGGCCATTAATGAGATATTTGTGTCAGTTTGTTTGATCATCACTAATACTTTTATTGAGGATATAGAAAAGGTTTTAATATGTGGAGTTTTTTGGAGGATAATATTGAACATGTGTTGTGTAGTGGTATCACTTGTGTGGATTGGAGTGCACTCTCTTAGTGTGTAGTGAATGTGTGCTGCGACCTAGACTCCCATCATGGAGGACCACACATATTGTGGGACTGTTAAGAACTGTTGAAGTCTGTAACTGTGATATTTGTGCAACCTATGAGAAATTCAACCTAACCAACTTTATCTCTAGATATCATAACCACCTTTCTCTATGAATCTATGATTCACTAGTGTTCTTAAGGCACTCCACCATGGTCATGGGCTCCCTCCAAGTGTTGCGAGCTCAACATTGCGTTAAATTATGGAAGATTGTGAAGCTGCAACTGGTGTTAATTGTTGGTGTCTCTCAATTCTATATATGTGGAGCTGCATGGAGATAAAATCCTAGCTCCTCCTTCTCCTTTCTTGTGTGGATCTTAAGTCAATACATGGATTTGTCGTATGGTATCAATCTTTGAATTATGGAGATGTGGTAAGTCTGCACATTAAATATCTGCATTTAAGTCTGGAAATCTTCACATTTAAGCTATGTGTTGAAGTTTGAAAGTCTACACATTTAGTCTCTATGTTGAAGTGATGTGCATTGAGGGTTGAAGACCTCTCTCTAATATGCCTATGCTATGAAAATTAGGTAAATACTATCTATGAGTGTTGGAAACATACTTCATTTTTTTAAATGGTGTTTGCAAATATAAGGGTTTAGATAAAATATTCAAGAGTATACAGAGAGAGTAGTGCAGTAAAATATATCATCCAAGTTTTATGCTTGAATATTTACAACTCTAGGGTTTATGCATTGTTAGTTGCAGAAATTACAGTTTTATTTGTAATTATATTGTAGCAAGAAACTCTAATTGTTAATTGTTGCAATGAAACATATTGCAACATAGCTTGAATTCTCTGCATTTTCTATTGTATTGTACATTGTAAAAGGTTCCAGAGACTTATACCTACACCTTCTTCTACAAAACTCTATTTATTTATAGGTAAAGAAGATGCATTCTTTTGCAGTAGAGACTTGTTACCTTACTCTTAAAGCAAAGATCCATTCAAAATACCCTTCCAAGGGAGAAAGAAGACAAAGACGACGACGAAGAAGAATTCTCAAAGGCAGGTGGAAACAACTGAATCAAATGACCATATTTGAAGTGTAAGTGATGTGGGAAGAAAACACATGAAGCATATTAGTTTTGGTCCTATTGGGACTCCATAAAAGAAAGACATAACCAAAAGAGAGAAGACAAAAATAATTCCAAGAGGTTGGTAAAGAACTTGATTCTTCTCATTGTATTGTTGCACATTGTAATATTGAATAAATGAAATCACATATTTTTTATCTTAAAAAGATTGGTGGTTGCTTGATACTAGGGAAACATCCCGCATGACTTTAGAAAAGTTTGTTTTGAAGAACTGAATGAAACTATAGATGGCATATTATACTTTGCAGGAAAACCCAACCTCAAACAAAAGGGAATTTGTTCTAGCAGGATCAAATTGCTTGGATTACCTAAATTTCTATTACATAATTTTCTCTATCTTCTAGAGTTGCATAGAATCCTATTTTCCTTGCTTCATATCAAACACTAAGGCCATTGCATCCACATGTTCAATGGAATCATATAGATAAGGACGCCTTCTGACAAAAAGGTCATCATGATTGGATATGAAGATGGAAATTTGTTGAAGCTTAAGGGCTCATCTACAAGAGTTCAGAACTTTTCCCACCTTTCTCAGCATGGAGAAGGTAACATGTCATCGAGCTTCTTATGGCATGCTAGATATGGTCATTTTAATTATAACAATCTTTGTTTGTTGATAAATAATGGTGTTTTTGGTTTTCTCGAAGGTGAACAAATGTGATGCATGCATACTAGGAAAACATAGTAAGAATCCATTCCAAGATTCAAAATTCAAAGCATGTAGAAAATTAGAGTTGGTTCACTCTAACTTATATGGCCCCGTGTCTATTCCTTCTACCAATGTTAATTGATACCTCATGAACTTTGTTGATGACTACATCAGAATGTGTTGGGTACTTGTTAAAGAAAAAATATGAAGCTTTTCAAACATTCAGGAATTTTCATTCATGGATAGAAAATAAAGCACAATCTCATATTGGAACATTTCATACTGATAATGGAAAATAATACACTTCTAATGATTTTGAATACTATCTTCTTCAACATGGGATTTAACATCAAACTTCAGATCCTTATAACCCTCAACAAAATGGTGTGGAAGAAACGATGAATAGAACCATCATGAATATGGTACGCTCAATGATGTTTTTCAAGAATGTAAAACTGATGTTTTGGGGTGATGCAATACTATTTGTAGCCTTTTTGATAAATAGAATTCCATATCATTATATTGAAGACAAGAATCGACATGAAATGTGGTATGGACACCTTCCTTCGGTGAGACATCGCAGGTTCTTCGATTCCACCTTCTATGCCTTGATACCAAAGGAGAAAATAAATAAGCTTGGTGCTAGAAGTCAAAAATGCATTTTTGTGGGGTATTCAAACATCTCCAATGAATATTGTATTTACGATGAGGTAAACTAGAAGTTTATTGTTTCTAGATATGTCATTTTTCTTTAAACTAGTAAAAATGATGACTCAGTCATTTGATAGACAACTTGATAGTCTAGAGAAATTTTCCCATCTAAATACATACTATGAAGTTGGTAATGAAATTCTGCATCTTGAAGGCGGGGTCCCTATATTTGATAAATCTATGGAATTTCCTTTTGAAGAACCAACACCCCCTCAAGAAGAAACTCATGAAGAAGAAGTCCCCTCCACTTCACCTGAATAGGAGGTTCAACTAGATAATGTAATTGAGAGGATTGGAAGATTGAATCTTGAAGAAAATGAAGCATTGCCAACTGATCAACTTGAGACATCAAGGAAAGTTCCGAAATGGGCCACAAAGACACTTGAAAGTGTCCATCTAGATGAATTTGGAAATATGGTAACAAGGAGTTCAACCAGACAAGAAGATGGAGGAGAAGCAGATAACCCAAGTGATGACATGGATGCCTCATTTGATTGTGAATTGAATTTATATGCAAACTTGGAACCAAATTCCTTTAAAGAGGCTTCTACTCATGCCGAGTGGAAAGAATCCATGCATAATGAGAATGATGCACTCATGAATAATGGAACTTAGAATCTTGTTGACTCTCCAGTTGGAATCAAACTAATTAGATGTAAGTGGGTATACAAGAAAAAATATAGATAAGATGGATAACTTGACAAGCACAAAGCGAGGATTGTAACAAAAGGCTATGCATAGAAAGAAGTAATTGACTATGAATATATGTTACCCCCCCACATAAAAATGGTATACAATCAGCACCTTATTGTCTTTGGGTGCACAAAATCAGTGGAAATTCCACCAAATGGATGTAAAAACAAATTTCTTGAATGGAGACTTGAAAGAAAATGTCATGTCTCAAACAAAAGGCTTTGTTGTGAATGGGAAAGAACAAAAGGTATGAAAAATATTCAAGTTCTTGCATGGCCTGAAACAAGCATCTTGAGCACAGTATGAAAAGATAATCGAGCATATTCTAAAGTTAAATTTCAAACACTATAATATTGATGATGCAACGTTGTAATTTGTAAAGAAATTTGTAAGGTTTGTTGTGTTTCTTGTGGTGTATGTAGATGACCTTTTGATGACAGACAACTATGAAAGTTATATTGCATATATAAATAAATATTTGAAGAAGGGATTCGAAATGACATATTTGGGACACCTTCATTACTACTTGGGGATTGAAGTCACTCAACATCCTAAGTACATATTCATCTCCCAAAATAATTATATTGGATAATTGCTGAACAAATTTTGCACGGTAGACTGAAACCCTCTTTCAAATCCAATGGAACAAAAAATTAATCTCACATTGATTGAAGGAAAATAACCTAAGGGTGCAACCAAGTACCGACAACTTCTAGGAATATTTATATACCTTACTACCACTAGACAGTACATTTTATATGTTATTGGAATCCTTTCAAGGTTCATGCACAAACCTTTTGAATGACATAGTTATGCTGCCAAAAGAGTTCTAAGATACCTAAAGGGGACTCAAGACATTAGACTCGAATAATCTAAGGTGGATGAATTCAAAATTATTGGGTACTCTTATTCAGACTTTGATGCTAACAAAGAGACAAGAGTATCTACCCATGGATACACAATGATCCTTGGATAATTAGTTGTTTCCTATAGATCATGCAAACAGTCAGTTCCATCATATCCGACAACAGAGGGAGAATATGTCACTATTGTGGAAGCAATGAAAGAGAATTTGTGGATGAGGAAGATACTTGAATATTTGCAAGAGAAACAACAAAACTCCACTCCCTTATTAATAGACAACACTTATGCAATCAAGTTGGCCAAGAGTTCTAGATTCCATGATTGAACCAAGCACATCAACACGAAGTACCAATTAATTCAAAATTATGTAGAGGACAAGACAATTCATCTACGACATTATTCTACAACTGAGCAAATTACATAGAACTTCAATAAAGCACTTGGATGAGATCAAAAGTTTGAAAGGTTTAGAAACATGCTTGTACTTATGAACACCGCTTTGGATTAAGAAAGTGAATGTCAAAAATATAATCCTAAAGGATTGAGGTTATGTAAATAATGTAAATAGCAAAATGAATGGGAAAATGAATTTGAAATGACTCCAACAGGCCTCTTGGCAGGTGAATCCAAAAATCACATCCTCTTGTATTAAATAGCATTTACATTCAATGAAATACACATCTGGGAGTTAATTTACTATAAATGATGAGTGAGGATTAATTTTCCCTATGTTATAGTGTGATTTTCCACACATGTTCCCTATGAAGACTCACTATACCCCATTTCCTCACCGTAGCCTTGATGTGATCCATTTTAACCCCATAAAAAACATTTTTGAAGGTACATGTGGGTCACAAGTCTACAACTCACGTATACGCAACTTGCACCACTGTCACCTGCGTACATCAGGTTTTATGCTCAAAAACAAAAAAAATGGATTTTTCCCCATCAAGTAATGAATGACTCTATCCTTGGTCTTCCATATGCCGAGAAACATTCTAATTTGACCCTTCACGTCCTATTCAGGGGCTATATATTGAGCTACTATGAAGCATTGGGTGGGGAGAAACTTTGAGACTAAGAGTATTATAATGGAAATTTGCGCCTATCTTATATGCTTGAGTTTGCATCCCTTTGTCCTTTGAGGAAGCCATTAGTGCTCTTTTCCCGAGCTTGCCATTATCTTTGTGAGCTTTCCATTTATGGAGGATTGAAATGGTGGAGGCCCAAGTGGAAGGAATCAGTTTCTCTGTTCCGACGAGGCACCGACAGAGGTTGTCATTTTGTATCTATGTTTACATTAATAGAAATATCCATTTCTTGTCCAATTTCATGTGTAATTATGAATATTTGTATCCATGGATGTAATTACTTTGTATACATGTGTAAATTGAATATTCTAGATTAGATACTAACACATTATATATCATGCTTGGATATCTCTTTGTTGTTGAGGATGAAGTGTAGGGACAAGTTTTGATCGAGATATCAATGGAGATCTTCTTCGAACATCCGGTTGAGGTACAATTCTCATCCCTTAGTGATTAGTTTCTTTTATGTATCTATCATGTTGGAGAATGGATTGATTTCCCGTGTCATATTGTATGTTGCGGTCTACCCTTTAGCACAATTTTTGTTTCAAAAGGTTGGAAGAGGAGCTTAAGGTAAAGATATTTTTTCTATTACATTTTTTATATATGACCGAATAGATAACAGAAACGGTGCTAAGAGGAAGACTAAATATCCCATGGAACCACACGTTGGTTTAAAAGTGACTAAGGAGAGGGGACGAAGCGCCTTGTAGCACCGTGTAAAGAAACTAACAGTCTAGATCTGAGATGAGATGAGATCAACGATGGACAGGGAATCTATTGAGTGAAAGTGTTTGATTTATAACATGGAGGGATGTTGGTGAAATGAGCATTGGAGCGTGTTAAAGGTCGGATGCGATCGATGGTGCATGATTAGAGGGGAAGAAGACCAATGGTTAGAGTGCATTTAGCACTCTCAACTTGCAAGGAATATGGAAAGGGAAAGAGGTAGCATAATTTTTACCACTTGCCACATGGTGAGTGAAGAATCATCCTGCTGGATGAAAACTGGTAAAGAGAACCCACCTGCCACAATCTCGAAACCGCTTTTGGAATATTATATAGGGGAAAGTCATGTGGAAATATGACATTTGTATTTTTGCACCCAAGGAAAAACATGCCTGCACATTTGGAAGTCGATTCAGACCTAATATTTCGAGTCAACATTTGCTTGGTAGGCCACGTATCTTAACCCGTCGAATATTTATAAAAAAATGGAAGGAGAAGGTGAAGTCGAAGCGTAGAGTAGGGAGTTCAATAAATTAGAAGAAATATTTGAATATAGGGATGGAGATGTTTTTGACACAGTGTTAACTTTTGTCCCTATGCATGAGTTAAATAACAAACTAAAAACATTATAAACACAAGGTGTTGATGTACACGACGTCCATCGGTCCCATTTCCATTATTTTTTTCCAGACAAAACCCTCAATTTTCCAGATTTTATTGCATGGTATGCATCTAAATATTCTCATTTAGGATGAGTTATAATGGATTCTAACCAGTCTAAAATCTTGTGCCTCATTAATTCCATGGTCATTAGAGATGCATTAGAGGTCCGGAGTAATTTTCCCAAAACATAGAAGATTTGTGGAAGAAAGTGTAATTGAACTATACCGGAAAGCTATAGTAGAAGAGAAGCAAACATTTCTATCAAAAATCCTTAAACCTGATATTTCAGTTGAAAATGAGCCTTTCGCTCTTGATATTGACCTATTTAATGAAGAATCGCAATTGTCCTCTCCATACTAAGTAATTTTTTAGGGTTGGATAGTGATAGGTTTGTTCCTAAAGTATGATTGAGTTTGTTGTTTATGTTGAGTATGCATCAACTTTAGTCTAAGTCCAGTCAATACTTTTTCCTTAAATTTGATGAATTCCTAGCTGAAAATATTCATTTACAGCTAGTGAATTTCCACATGACTAGACACTTCGGATTTCAGTCCTACTTGGTCAGGATGTTTCTATTCTTCAATGAGGAACATTTCCAATTCCTAAAGATAGTGTTCATTTCTGATATCAGAAACAACACTTTCAATTATATGAACCTCATTATGTGAGAAGTGTAAAGACTAATTTTTCAAGATAAGCTACCTAGAGTTCTACCAGAAATGGAAGAAGTGCTACAATTCAACCCTGACAAAAGAGTTGGAGAATGGTTCCTTATAAAGGAACATATTATCATCAGAGTATATGGTTTTTTTCATGAGACTTACATTTTACCTATATTTTTGCCACCAAGAATTTTTTTCCTTGGAACTTATCAAACAAAATATCATTATGGAAAATGAGCACCTTTTGAATTTCAGAAAAGCTTCATAGATCAAATTTCCATTGAAAGTGGGTCCTTTCATTGTGAAAAATAAAGTTTATCTCCTAGTGATTGAGGGCTTGCTGCAGGACATGAATTTTATGAAGGCCTCAAAAATCAATTATGACCCTCATCATATCATATCATAAAGGAGACAACAGAATAACAACAAAGCATTTTGTCACCATGAGATAGAGGGATTAGTTGAAAGAGCTAATTTGATGGAATATCAATCAAGTGTAGAAAAATCAGAAAGTTTGCAAGTAAATCCCTCTCCCATAATGAAATTTGCAGCCATGATAATATTAACTCCTAGTAAAGATGAAATTACTAGTAAAAGAAGTTTTTCAAAGACAATTCAGATTGAAGATGAAGACCAAGATTCTACAAAAAGACCAAGAGTGGATTCAAGCAAAGAAGTGGTTGAAGTTGAAGACAATAAGGTTAAATAAAATAAAAAGTTTCAAGGCCCAGTATTTCAAATTCAAGAGTACAGTTTTGCAGAGGTACGGGAGGTTGGTTCTAGTGATAGGTACAAGTCCAGAAATGACTTGTATACTAGGTATGGACAGGATAAGAAGTCTTCTTTTGAAAAATCTTTAAATATTTTTCCTAAAGTGAGGGACAATTCAGATACGGAGGTTTCACTTATCACTATAAAATATCTTGTGAAAATACTTTGAATTAGCAGTGGCCACTCATGATAGAGTTTTAGAAGTGAGGCTCAAATTGGAAAAGATTCCAATTCTAGACAAAATTCATTTGCAAAAACATACTAGAGAGGTCATTTACACTAACCTGTTGAAAGCCACTTTGAAAGTTTCTAAGTTGCAGTCCACAGTGTCAAGATTGGAAAACCAACTAAAGTAGGAGAAGATTGAAAATAAGACCTATCAACAACATATTAAGAATATTTGGGGAGACCTTTTGGTTATGGATAGTGTACCATACAGGAGACAAGCCACAAAGAAAATCTTGGCTGAAAAAGAGAACACTATCTAGTTGTTCAAAAAGAAATTGAAAATTCCAACCACTCAGTTACTTCAGGCATCTGAATTAACAGTTCTAGAGAAAGAAAAGGATTCATTGTTCCAAGAGTTGAATGATAGAAAAGCCAAATTGTTGAAATTTGTTGAAGAGAAGGGTTAATGGGAAGAGGAAAGAGCTTTCCTTATAGCCAAAATTGATGTCTTGAATGAAAACCAAATGATTTTGGAAAAAGAAAGAGAAGAAAAGGAAAAGGAAAAGCAATTTGAAACAAGCCAATCAATTGTAGAAACAAGTATGGATAGTATAGCTCAAGCTATGTATCAAGTTAGCTTGAAGATGAAGAGATCAAAGGATTGAAGGCAGAAAACCAAAAATTGGTTGAGGCAATTAATAAGAAAGAAGAAGAAAGGGAAATTTTTTAGATTAAGAGTAAAGAGTTATTTGAGAAGAATGAAAAGATGACAGAAAATGTTTCAAGACAATTTCTACTACAGGGGGGAAACCATCTAGTTTGGGATATGATTATCACTCAAGATACTAAGATGAAGCCCTGTTTGAATTTTATAAAATATAAATTAGTTGTGATCAGTATAATAAGATACAGTTGTGCAGTCATGAAGGAAAATTTGGATAAAAGGCCAGCAGAGATAGTTCAAAATACTATCAATTTCCTTAATATTCTATCTGAAGAGGAATTGAAAAAAGTATGGATCAAAGACAAAATCATAATAATAACTTGGGAAAGGAAATTTGTTGGAAAGCATCATCATGTTGAGAGTGTCCAAGCTAAGGCTGATCAAATGTTATAGCGGGTAAAGTCTTCTAAGGCTTATTTACAGAGTTATTTTAGAAGGGACTCCCTTCTTTTTGGGATGAGGATGGTAAATGTCTCCAACAATGATGACGCATTTGAGAGTGATTTTCCCTTGTTGTTAAGAGAAAGGAAATCAGCTACCTTACCTGCTATGTTGAAAGATGCATTAGAAGTATAATCAAATTTAATGGCATCTGGTAAAATAAGATAAAAGGCTGAGCTAGATAAGAGAAAAATTAGAGAAGAAAACCAAGCTTCAACTTCCTCTTCTACTGATGCAAAATTTGATGTTATGATGAGAACTATGGAGAGCCTTATTGACATACTGGCCCTAGATAATAGACCTCAGAACGAAGATCAACAAGAACCATAAATTAGAAATCCTAATATTAGGAGACTTACTCCTCCATAGATAAGACAAAGAGATCAAAGAAATCATAGAAATGCATAAGATTAGCAGGTGAGGCCTCCTTTCCCAAATAATTTTGTTGATGAGAAAGAAAAAATTGACCATTTGGAGAATGAAATACATCATTTTGATATTGTTGATCCTAAGGTATATTTTAAAAAAAAATAGAACAACATGTTTTCTCAAGAAGAAGATTGCAATGCTTTTGAAATAAAAATAGAACAATATCAGAGGGGATATTAGAATGTTGTAAATGATCTACAGAGAAAACTAAACTTGAGAAATAGGGATGTAATTGTAAATGAAGGAAAACTTCCTCCTATTCAGCCCTCCAATAGTCAACGGAATAAAGAAAAACAAAAAGAAGATGTTGTAAGGAAAGCCACAGAGAATAAAAAAGAAACATCTGAAGAAACTGATAAAACGACCATCCCTTTCAGTTTGCAAAATGAAATTTCTAAAATCAAAATTTCCATCCCCTTTAATGAATTACTAAAGAATACTAAATACAAGAGAAGATTGCTAAGATGGTCGTAACTAAAGGAGAATGTCAGCCTGATACATTGGAATTGAATGATGATGCCCCAACTATTGTTATTGTTCCTAGAATAGAAGATAGTAGTGCATAAGATGTTCCACCTTTCTATGTAAGTATGAATGTCCATGATATGATCCTTCACAATGCTATGCTTGATTCAGGAGCTTCACATAACTTAATGCGAAGGTTTCTAGTATAAAGTTTGGGATTGGATATTACAAGACCATACAAAGATTTGTTTTCCTTTGATTCTAGAAAGGCTAAATTCTTGAGGATGATTAAATATTTGGTGGTTACTCTTACCCAGATTCCAGCTAAGACTGTCATCATGGATGTAGTTGTTGTAGATATTCCCCCAAAATTTGGTATGTTTTTGTCTAGGTATTGGGATTCAAAGTTTAAAGGAACCTTGCATATGGATATGTCTTATGCTACAATTCCACTTTTTGGAGAAAAAAAAAATTATATAGAGAAAAGAGGCTTGCATATGTGATTAGTAGTCAAGAAAAAACTGAAAATCATCCCATTTATGCAGTATATACTGACCTAGGGTCTTCTATTTTCTATAATGATTTCCATTTTGAAGAAGAGAAACCAGTGACAAATAAACAAAAAGAAAACTATTGTTTTCCAAAAAACAAGAAGCCCTTGAACAAAAGCAAAGAGTTGAAGGGGTGTGGACAATACATTTTAATGGATCAAAAAATAAAGAAGGGGTTGGTGCAGGTGTTTGGGTAATTTCTCCAGATAGATAATTCATGGTATACTCTTTTAAGTTGAATTTTGAATGTACAAGCAATGTGGCTGGATATGATGCTTTGATTTTAGGGTTGAATGATTGAAAGATTTAAAAGCAAACATGATTGATGTATATGGAAATTCTGAGTTGGTAACTACTCAAGTTAATGGCAGTTATCAGACTAAGCATCCAAGGATGAGAGCATACATAAATGAAGTCTGGCATATGCTTGGAAATTTTTTCAATGAACACAAAGTTATGTTGATTCCTAGAATACATAATAAAATAGTAGATTATTTTCCTTCTACTATTGGATCTTTCAAAATTCCTATTTATCCAAACAGGAAATATGAAATTAAAGTTGTAAATAGGCCTTTTATTCCTGATAATTCAAAATATTGGCAAGTTTTTTAGGAATATTTATAGATTAAAATATTTTTAGAAATGTTAGATGAGTTTGCTAATACAGTTATTGATGGAGAAAATCACAATATGGAATATATTGAAGAAGGTGAGGAGTCCACATTTGAAAATGAAAAACAGGGAAAAAATATTTTTATTCCAAAAGGAATAAATAGGGGAAAAGGTATTATTAATGGAAAGGACATTATCCAGCTAAAATGTAATTTTATTCCAAAAGGACTCGTAGCTTTAGAGAAGTTATTTGACAGAAATGATGTAGCTAAGAATCCAAAGGTACCACCCCGGGAAGATGAAATTCAGGATGACAATATTGGAACAAAGGATCAACCTAAGATAGCAAATCTTTTAAAAGCCTTCCCAATAGAAGAGAAGAATAGGTATGTTGAATTGATGAAGAATTTTTCAGATTTGTTTGCATGGAGTTATGAAGATTTGAAAGAGTATGATACATCCATCATTCAAGACACGATTCCAATAAAACCAGGTGAGAATTCTTTCAAGTAGAAAATCAGAAGGATAAATCGCATGTTACTTCCACTAATTGAAAAAGAAATTAAAAAGTTGTTTACTGCCAATATTGTTGTCACACTTAGATTTTCAAAGTGGGTAGCAAATTTAGTCCCTGCTAGCAAGAAAAATGGTGAGATAAGATTGTGTGTTGATTTCAGAAATTTGAACAAATTATCTTTGAAAGATAATTATCCCTTGCCCAAGATGGACCATACTTTACAAAAAGTTATGGGAGCAAAAAGAATATATATAATGGATGGTTTTTCAGGTTACAATCATATAAAAGTACACCCATAAGATCAGGAGAAAACAACATTTACAACACCCTAGGGAACTTTTATGTATGCAAAAATTCCATTCGGGTTGATGAATGCAGGAGAAACATTTCAAAGGGAAATGGACATTGCATTTGCAGAAGAAAAGGACAAATTTGTAGTAGTGCATATGGATTATATCACACTTTATTCAAAATCTGATAGAGATCATATCAAATATCTTGAAAACGTGTTCTTGAAGCGTAGAAATTTTGGTATATCTTTGAATCCTAAGAAAACAAATTTTCTCATGCAAGAAGGTAAATTGTTGGGCCACATAATATCAAAAGATGGAGTTAAAATTGATCCTGACAGAGTGAAAGCTATTGAGAAGGTGGGAATACCAGGGAACAAAAAAGAGATTCAGTCTTTTATTGGTCAGGTAAATTTTTTAAGAAGCTTCATTCCAAGTTTTGCAGAAATTTTGAGAAATGTGACAAATATGTTGAGAAAGGGGAATGACATTAAGTGGACTTTAGAAGCTAAGAAATCCTTTAATGATATCAAGAAATCATTGACACGGGAACTTGTTTTGATTAGCCCAGATTTTTCAAAATATTTTACTATCTTTTCTTTTGCTTGAGAGCAATAAAATGTAGAACAACCTATTGCATTCTTTAGTAATATTTTGAGAGATGCAAAGTTAAAATATGATATCATGGAAAAACAAGCATATGAATTGATCAAGTCACTAGAAGACTTCATAGTTTATATTTTGCATTCACATATACTTGCTTATGTGCCAAATAATGTTATAAAGAATATTATCACTCAACCATATCCTAAAGGAAAAAGAGCTAAATGGATTGTAGTATTGTTGGAGTATAACTTGGAGATTAATCCTACAAAGTTGATAAAAGGTCAAGGATTGGTCAAATTGATGACTGATTCAAATTGCGACTCTTTAAAGATAAACTTTATTTCTGATATTTCAAGTGGTCCAAGCTCATATTTACAAGTGATGAAAGAGTTCTCTATATCCCCTTGGTATAGTGACATTGTTTAGATTTTACATAACCTGCTAGCACCTCCAGAACTAAGTAAAACTAGAGCCATGTCTATGAAAGAAAACAACAAAATTTTGTATTTTGAATTGATATTTGTATTGGAAGGACCTAGGGAGTAATTTTCTAAATTGTTTGCTTGAGAATGAAGCCCCACCGAAAATGAACGAATTTCATTAGGGAGTGTGTGTAGGCCATAAATCATGGAAAGTAACAATAAAAAAGATTATAAGAGAAGGATTTTATTGGCCTGGTATTTTTTCTGATGTTTACAAAGAAGTTACAGCTTGTCATGAGTGTTAAATAATTGATGGAAAAAGAAAACTTATACCTCTTCCTTTTAATCCAATTTCAATGGAAGCACCTTTTTAGCAATGGGGATTAGATTTTATTGGAGAAACTAATCCTAACTCTTTTGGTCGACACAAATGGATTCTGACTGCCACATACTATTTTACAAAATGGATTGAAGCTATACCCACCAGGAGAGACATGGATGTTATCATAATTGATTTTCTTGAAAATAATATTCTCTCTAGATTTGGATGTCCTAGGAGGATAGTGATAGATAATTCATAGGCCTTTAAGTCCAAGAAGTTGATCAGTTTTTGTCATAAGTATCATATAAATTTGAATCATTCAACTGCATATTATCCTCAAGGAAATGGGTTGGTTGAATCTTGAAAGAAGAGTTTGGTAAGAATCATAAAGAAATTATTGGAGGAAAATAAAAGAGCATCGCATACCAAACTTAAATATGCACTATGGGAAGACATGATAAGTACAAAAAGGGAAATTGGCATGTCACCATTTCATCAAGTATACGGAGAATATGTATTTTTTCTAGTTTCTTTGGGTTTACCAATCATGAAATTATTACAGAAACTGGATGAAGAACCAAACCACATGCATAGAAGGATCAATCAGGTTATAAAACTCCATCAATTGAGAGAAAGGGCATATGATAGGGTCCATGTACATCAAGAAAAGATGAAGAAGACTTTTGACAAAAAAATAAAAGAAGGGAGTTTCCAAATAAATGATTTAGTGATAAAATGGGATTCTAGAAAGGAAGATAAACATGTAAATTTTGATGACATATGGAAAGGTCCCTTTATTATTGTTGCATATCGAGGAGATAATAGTTTTATTTGGCAGGATCAAAATGGGATTGACATTGGAGGAGGTCTTATGAATGGAAGATTCCTCAAACACTATCTTTCTTGAATACAAAAGAAAATTTGTATATTAGTTTTATATATTTTATTGTTTGAAGTTGAGTATGAATGGTAGGTTGAAGGATATAAAGCTCCAAGTTGAAGGCCCTAAGATCTGGAGGTTGTCAATTTCTAAAATTTATGTACAGAGAAAAAGAAAAAAGAAAAAATTGGTTTGCAGTTTTGTTTTTAAAATTTATGCCTTGTACAGAGGATATAGTTTTGTTATTAGCACTAGTCTATAGGTTCTTTGCTACCTCACTGGAACGATAGCATCCCTAATTGGAGCCATTTGTTAGTACAGTTTTTGTTTCACAAGGTTGGAAGAGGAGTTTAAGGTAAAGAGATGGATTCTATTGAAAAAAAAAATTATATAACCGAACAAATAACAAATAGGGTGCTTAAAGGAAGACTAAATAGCCCATGGAACCACATGTTGGGTTAAAAGTGACCAAGGAAAGCGGATGAAGCGCCTTGTACCACCTTGTAAATAAATTGACGGTCTATATATGATATGCGATGAGATCAAATGACAGAGAGGGAATCCACTAAGTGAAAGTGCTTGATTTATAACATGGAAGGATGTTGGTGAAATGACCGTTGGAGCGTGTTAAAGGTCGAATGTGATCTACGATGCATGATCGAAGAGGAAGAAGATCGACGGTTGGAGTGCATTTCATGCTCTCAACTTGCAATGAAAATATTCATTTACAACTAGTGAATTTCCACATGACCAGACACTTCAAGTTTCAGTCTTACTTGGTTAGGATGTTTCTATTCTTCAATGAGGAAAATTTACAATTCCTTGAGATATTGTTCACTTTTGAGATCAGAAACAACACTTTCAATTATATGAACCTCATTATGTCAGAAGTGTACATAGTAATTTTTCAGGATAAGCTACCCAGAGTTCTACCATAAATGGAAGAAGTGCTACAATTCAGCTCTGACAGAAAATTTGGAGACTGGATCCTTCTAAAGTAACATATTATCATCATAGTATATTCTTTTTTCATAAGCCTTACATTTTACCTGCATTTTTGACACCATTATTGGAATTTATCAAACAAAATTTGATTGTGAAGAATGAGCACTTTTTGAATTTCAGAACAGCTTCAGAGATCAAATTTTCATTAAAAGTGGGTCCTTTCATTGTGAAAAATAACGTTGCTCTCTCAGTGATTAAGGGCTTTCTACAGGACATGAATTTTATGAAGGAATCAAAAATCAATTATCACTCTCATCATATAATATCACAAAGGAGACAATAGAATAAAAACAAAGCATTTGATCACCAAGATATAAAGGGATTAGTTGAAACAGATAATTTGATGGAATATCAACCAAGTGCAGAAAATAGAGAAATTTTGCAAGTAAATCCCTCTGCCATGATGAAATATGAAACCATGATAATACCAACTCCTAGTAAAGTTGAAATTACTGTTAAAAGAAGCTTTTAAGAGACAATTGATATTGAAGCTGAAGACCAGGATTATGTAAAATTACCAAGATTAGATTCAGGAAAAGAAGTGGTTGAAGGTTGAGACAAGAAGATTAAAGAAAAGAAAAAGTTTTCAAGGCCCGGTATTTCAAATTCAAGAGTACGGTTTTGCATAAATACAGGAGGTTCTAGTGATAGGTACAAAACCATAAAAGACTTGTATACTATGTATGGATAGGATAAGAAGTCTTATTCTAAAAAATCCTTAAATATTTTTCCTAAAGTGAGGGATATTTTAGATAAGAAGATTTCACTTATCACTATAAAAGGTCATGTGAAAAATGATTTGAACTTAGTAGTATCCACTCGTGATAGAGTTTCAGAAATCAGGCTCAATTCACAAAATATTTCGGTTCCAGACAAAATTCATTTGCACAAACATACTAGAGAGGTAATTTACACTGACTTGTTGAAAGCCACTTTGAAAGTTTCTAAGTTACAGTCCATAGTGTTAAGATTAGAAAACCAACTGAAGTAAGAGAAGATTGAAAATAAGACCTATAAGCAGCAGATTAAGAAGCTTTCGATTATGGATAGTGAACCGGTTAGGGGACAAGACACAAAGAAAATCTTGGCTGAAAAAAGAGAACACTATATAGTTGTTGAAAAAGAAATTGAAAATTCCAGCCACTCAGTTAATTCAGGCATATGAATTAACAGTTTTGGAGAAAGATCAGGATTCATTGTTCCAAGAGTTGAATGATAGCAAAGCCAAATTATTGAAATTTGTTGAAGCGCAAGGTCAATGGAAAAAGGAAAGAGCTTTCCTTATATCCAAAATTGATGTCTTGAATGAAAATCAAATGATTTTGGAAAAAGAAAGAGAAGAAAAGGAAAAGAAAAACAGTTTGAAACAGGCCAATCCAGTGTAGAAACAAGTACATATAGTATAGTTCAAGCTATGTCTCAAGTTAGCTTGAAAGATGAAGAGACCAAAGGATTGAAGGTATAAAACCAAAAAATGGTTGAGGCAATTAATAGGAAAGAAAAAGAAAAGAAAAATTTTGAGACTAAGAGTAAAGAGTTGTTTGAGAAGAATGAAAAGCTGACAGAAAACAATTCAAGACAATTTCCAGTGCAGGGGGACATGCATCTAATTTTGGATATGATTATCACTGAGGCTACCAAGATGAGGCCCTATTTTAATTTTATAAAATATAAAGAAACTGTGATTAGTATAGAAATATAGAGTTGTGCAGTCATGAAGGAAACTTTGGATAGAAGGCCGGCAAAGACAGCTCAAAATACTATCAATTTCCTCAATACTCTATCTGAAGAGCAACTAAAAATAGTAGGGGATCATAGACAGAATCACGATAATAACTTGAGCAATGAAATTTGTTGGAAAGCATCATCATGTTGAGAGTGTTCAAGCTAAGGCTAATTCAATGTTATAGCAGGTAAAGTATTTTAAAGGCTTGTTTACAGAGCTATTTCAAAAGGGACTCGCTTATTTTGGGGATGATAACATTAAATTGATATCTCAATCTTATTATCATGCTCTATTGGTTCAAAATAGAATAGATCATAAGATGTTTGTATTAGAATTTGAATTCCATTTAGATCTTCAAGCAGAGAGCTCTGATAATATTGCGGCAATTGAATGGAGAATGAACCGTACAAACTAAGCAAAACAAACCACACAGGAAACGGACAAGTATTGCTCAGGAATTTACAGTACATTCATCATAATAATATTCAGTGTTACAATAGTTTACATAGGTAGAATTTGAATGCATGAGTAATGAATTTGAATCCTCCAAGTGGTTAAGATTGTATCTAACTGAATCTCTAACTCAAGGTCTCCCAATCAATATGGGAGTCCAAATAGACAACTCCCTGATGACTAATAACTCCAACAACCACTGGCAGCTAGTTAACTCGGTGCAACTGAGTGTGGTAGGTAGGAAAAGCGCTCCTCCCCATGCAACCATGCATTATCCATGCATTAGTAGCGCTAGCCTAACTTACTGAGAAGTAACTGATTGTAACTGGGGGTGAGCTAAGACTAACTAGTGCTAACACCAACTAACTGAAGTAGGTTGGCTTTGGGACTCCCAGTGGCTCCTAAAATGTATGGATTGGTCTAGGAGACGCCCTAACTAATGCATGCACATGCAGTAAGTGTAATTTAACCTCTAGTAGTGTTCCCCACACTTCAATGACTGGTACATGTGTCCCAATTGAGCCAAGTGGACCCAATTGTACTAGTGGACACAATTAATTAATTGTAAGGTTCCTAAGTTAGGAAATAATTAATCTAATAGACATTTGACCAAGGGAGGATTAATAATCCTAACACCCCCCCCCTAAATCCTAACTTGGACAATTATGGGCCCTATTAACAAGACCATAGATCACCCAAATACAATCTAGAAGATAATAAACAAATGTTGCTTAATACAACTGAGGAAATAGGGGAAAACTTCATGGGAAAACCCCCCCCTCAAAAATAAGCAGGAAAATAGCAAACTGCAAGCTATATTTAGAAGAAATAAGCTTCCTCCTTAGAAAAATAACTTGAGCAAAACACTGCTGCAAAATTGCAGCTCTATGCAGCAGCATGATCCATCAGTGGACCTCTCAATGTACTTCTGAACTGATGATTTTTTTTGTTTCCGGTGGATGGTGAATGTAGTGAATGATCAAATATATGCTTATGTGGGCCATGTAGCTAATAATTTTCCATCATCAAGTAGCACCGACCTGGAACTTTGTTGCACCATTCTGTAGAGAGTGAATCTATGAGGGATACTGCAACATGCTCATTCTGATACTGGGACCTAGTTCTTCTTTTGTCTTTTGGAACTCCAGCACCACTTCCAGCTGCATCAAGAAGCTTTTGAGCCCATCTGGGTTTAGGCTTCTGATTAGGAATTGGGAATTGGATCTGGATCTAGAATCTCTTGAGATTCAATCTCAATAATAGGATCATGTTGTATGTGATCTTCTTCATCTAAACCTGAAACATGTAGCACATCATCAGCATCAAAAATAGGTAGAGAAATAGTTATACCTTCCTATGTTGTTGGCAGAGTATCATGCAGTTGATCTTCTTCAAACTGTACACTTCTTTCAATGAAGCATCTTGTGGTAGCAACCTCTATCAGTTTGTAATATTTTGCATCTTCTGCATATCCCAGCATAATGCATTCGCTACTTTGGGATTGGAAGGCCTTCCTCTTGTCAAGTGGTATCCTGGCCCAAGATTTGGAACCAAAAACTCTCAGATGAGAGACATTGGGCTTATACCCATGTAGTGCTTTGAATGGTGTGACCCCAACCACTAACTTGTGGGGCACCCTATTCTACAAATATGAAGCACATTTTACTGCTTCAGCCCAAGAGAAGGAGGTAGATGCTTGGCATGGAGAAGGCACGTTTCCATCTCTTTTCGTGATATGTTCTTCTTCTCATCCACACCATTTTGTTGTGGTGTGTATGGAACTGAGTGTTCCATTTGAATCCCCTCTGATTCACAGAAATTCTGAAAATTTATTTTGACATATTCTCCTCCTCCATCGGATCTTATTGACTTGATCTTCTTATTGAAACTGTTCTCAACCATAGCTTTAAAACTTTTAAAAGTCTCAAAAACTTCTAATTTTAGTTTCATGAAGTAGATCCAGCGGTACCTAGAACAATCATCAATAAAGGTCAAGAAATACCTGTAACCATTAATGGAGTTTGTGGGCATAGGTCCAGCTACATCACTGTGTATCAAATCAAGTGTAGAGACAGCTCTATGAGCCTTCCCAACATCATACTTCTTTTATGGATGTTTACCTACCAAGCACCCAACACATAATCCATCGGAAGTTTAGATGGAGGGAAAACCTTCAACCATGTTATCATTGTGGAGCTGCTTCAGATATTTGAAATTGAGATGGCCAAATCTCTCATGCCAAATCTTGTTGGTGTTGTTAGCTTGAGACAATAAAGCTATAGGAGGAGAAACAGGTAAGAAATGTGAAAACTCATAAGCTTTGGTAGAGTGATTTGCAATACCTTTCGTTACAAGCTTTCTAGTGGCTTTTTTCTGTAATCTCAACTGAGTCTGAATCGAATGTGACCCTCTTAGGAGAGCCTGTATGAGTCATATGGTAAACAAATAATAGGTAAGCAAAAATGGAGGGCGCATATAAGACATTCTTGAACTCACCATGCTTCGCTCTGACTGAGCCCCTTCCTTCTGCTGGAATCTGGGAATCATCTCCCATGTGAATATTAGGCCCCTTTGATAGTGAAAGAGTAGAGAAGGATTCTTTGGAGGCAACCATGTGGTTCGAGACTCTAGAATCTATAATGTATGTTGAGGATGGAGAGAGAGTTTCTTTCAAAGCATGACATCTTTCGGCATCTTTTGTCAGTTCTTCTTCATCCAGCTTCTTTGCTCTTGGAGGAGCAATGTTGTGCTGCTTGAGAAGAGCAGACATCTCATCAAGTTGCTTCCTCATACAATGTTCTTCAAGATGGTATCCCTTTTCATAGTAAGGACATAACTTCTTTTCAAAATTCTTCTTCTTAGAGATGGAAGCCCCTTAGAAAGATTGTTGATTTTTTTTAGGCTTCAAATCAGCTGCCTTTGGCTCCTTCTTCTTTGATTTCTCCTTTTCTTGTGCTTTGGAAGAGCCAGTAACCAAGAGATCTTGATATTTGGAAGATTGGATGACTCCCATTCGAATCAATTTGTCTTGTTCCTTGATTAAGGGCTCGAAAAATGAATCTAAAGAAGGAAGTTTCCAATCAAGAAAGCTTTCCCGCTTGGAATGAAACATAGAGACATAGACAGAGTACTCAGGACCTAGTTTGCTGAGTATGGAAAGGACATTCTGCTCATCCTTCCGCTCTATCCCGCATTGTCATCATTGTATTACCAAAGAATTGAATTTGGAGTAGAATTGCTCAATAGTCTCGAAACTACTGGGATGTAAAGACACCAACTCATTCTCTAGAATGTGTCCCCAAAGCTCAACTTGTTTGTTAAACAAGCTATCAAGCTTCTCTGAGGATTCTCTGGGAGTCCTCAATCCTTTTGGATGAAAGAGGAGATCTCTGGAAATATAAGTACATAAGTATCTGAATGCTTCATCACAACAGTTTAGGAACTTGTTCTGCTTTACCAGCTGATAAGGCTCATCCTCCCATCCATGTATGATCCTGTGGTATCCATGCTTGTGCAAGGCCACCTGCATATCAATCCTCCAATCAAGGTAATTGGAGGTTGTGAGGATCTGTGGTTCAGGATTTTGAGAACTCATAATTGCTCTGGTAGGAAGACTGTAAATACTTCTCTCAAGCTAAGTAGCACCTATCAATTTCACTACAAATAACTCTAAAACATATGAACTGTTAGAATCGTGATTTTCCTCTCGGCATGAACATGTTTTCAGGGTCTGTCACGCTTTCTGCATTGCTCTGAATGAATCCATAGCTATAAAATTTTCATAGGGGACCTTTGTGGAAACCCAACTGCTTCTAATGTTCGATGGGGAGAAACAAGCATGAAACCTACATGAGAAGGCTCTGATACCATATTAGAATTTGAATTCCATTTAGATCTTCAAGCAAAGAGTTCTGATAATGTTGCAGTAAATGAATGGAGAATGAACATGCAAACTAAGCAAAACAAACCACACAAGAAACTGACAAGTATTGTTGAGGAATTTATAGTATATTCATCATAATAATATCCAGTGTTACAGTAGTTTACATAGGTAGAATTCGAATGCATGAGTAATGAATTTGAATCCTCCAAGTGGATAAGACTGTATCTAACTGAACCTCTAACTCAAGGTCTCCCAATCAATATCGAAGTCCAAATAGACAACTCCCTGATGACCAATAACTCCAAAAACCATTGACAACTAGTTAACTCAATGCAACTGAGCATAGTAGGTAGGAAAAGCGCTCCTCCCCATGCAACCATGCATTATCCATGCATTATTAGTGCTATCCTGACTGACTGAGAAGTAACTAATTGTAACTGGGGGCTAACTAGGACTAATTAGTTCTAACACGAACTGACTGAATTAGGTTGGTGTCAGGACTCCCAGTGGCTCCTAAAATGTAGGGATCGGTCTAGGAGGTGCCCTAACTGATGCATGCATATACAATAAGTGGAATTTAACCTCTAGTAGTGTTCCCCACACTTCAATGACTAGTACATGTGTCCCAATTGGGCTAAGTGGACTCAATTGTACTAGTGGACCCAATTAATTAATTTTAAGGTTCCTAAGTTAGGCAATAATTAATCTAATAGACATTTGACCAAAGGAGGATTAATAATCCTAACAGTTTGACGATATGACTCAGTCTATGTCTGGGAAAGTTATAATTGATAAAATAGCCATTGATTTTGAAATTTTGGATTTATTCATAATAATAGGTGCCAAGTTGACTCCTATTTCTTATGTGGATAATGTACAATTGATAGTTTTTTCTAAAGAAATGACAAGTCATGAAGCGCCTTCTGGAAATCAATGGAAGACAATTGACAAGTTCGGGAGAATGAAGTATAAGTTGCATCAATGAAGACACTCATCTAAAATGCTTCAGCAAAAGATATATCAAGGTCCACTTCAACGTGGAATTAAATATTTTATAGTATTTAGGGATATTTAGTTTTTAGTTATGTGACAAATGTAATAAGGCAATTACAAGAATCCTATTTTTAGAATAAAGGTAGTTAGGTATCAGCTTGAATATATTGATGTATAAAATCATGTTTTGCAATGTAATTGGGGTTGGAACCCATGAGAGTGAAAAGCATTTTCTAACTGAGCATTTTCAAGTTAATAAAAAATTTGCAAATCCAAGCAAGAATTTTTCAAAGCGGATATTCTCGTGTTGTTATTTTACATTCTGTATTTCCTTTTCTCCTATGAATGTTATTCTTGTTATCTATTTTCGTTGTGTTATCTTTTCATGCTTGAATGAGATTGTGTTGGATCAGAATTCATATTCATATTCTATTGTTCATTGGATTCAAATATTCACAAGTAGGTTTCCTTTAAATTTAATATTGGATTCATCTTTATTTGGTTCCCACATTATTGGATTGTTCATCTTTCCTCTTTTGCCACCAGCAATCAAGAACTTGAATGTGATAGAATAGTTATCGTGTGAAAGAATAGTTATCCTGCCTCTCTGAAGAAAATTGTTTTGCAAGATCCATGTTTATCTTTAAAAACTCATGATTTTTTACTCCATGACCAATGGTATCCTCTTGTTTCAACCACTTTCATCATTAATCTAGTTTATGTAAAAACATCTTTGGCCATTGTATCTATTTGCTAAGAGAGACCTCTTTGGTAGGAAAGAAGTCAGCTTTCCTCCAAAATATTAGATTGAAAGGTAACCTTGGAAATATCCTTCCACAACCAAAGGATAAATTCAGAGTGATAACACACCCCAAGCCATAGGAATTTTTTCTCCGTAACAGAATCGGTGACTCCATTGGGGAACTTTCCTTTTTTGTTGGGGTTTGGGTGCATTTTCTACTCGATTTGATCTTTATTTTTCTGTGTTTTTGTGTCACATTTAGTAGTATGTTCATTCATTAACGGTCCCTTAAAGTGGTTTGGCTCTTGGATTTCTTTTTACCACCTTCCTCTTTGTATATGCGGGTCATAGAACACACAATCGCGTATATACGCGGGTTATATTCTACCTAGTTGTGTACATATGTTATTGTTCTTTGAATAGTCACATACACATCCTTTTTTGGTTGAGTTCTTGATGTTTGGAGTTTTTGGGTGGGTTGTGAGTGTAGCTGAGTCTTCCTGGGTATCTATGTTGTCTATTAATTTCTCCTGTTGTGATAAGAGACCTCTTTTTTATTAATTTTTCTTTGAAAGTAGTTCTTATCAATTTATATCCTTTTGTTTTGCCATTAATGCATTAGTATTTTGGTCTCGGTGTCTTGCTTGTATTGTTGCATGTAATGTCCCAAATTTTGCATTGGGTCACAATTGCCAAATCACATTTTCCATGTTCATGAAAGTTGTCAAAGGGATGCTAAAAGTCAAATGATTGCCAAGGAGGAAAATCACTAGTTTCCTAGTTTGGGGGTGGAAGCTTTGATATTTGGAATAAGGGGGATAATAAAAGATGTTTAGACATTAGAAGGGGATAAATATTTAATAATTTAGCTTATTAAATAAATACAAGAGAAAATGGAAGTGGCAATGGAGCATGAAGACACATGGAGACTATGGGGCCCACACTAGCTAGAATTCCTATGTTAAATGGTATCTTTCTCTTGCAAATTCGAATATATGGGAAGAATAATGTTTTTGGATGGATTATAAGGCTAATATAATTGTCCATATACTTCATAGGTCGAATTTGGGATGAATTTTAACTTACATGGGAGAGGAAGAGCCAAATGGGAGTTTCATGGACACTCGGCTAGATTCCCCTTACATTTATGACATCTATGACACCAATGATGGAGATTCTATGACAATTATGATACAAGTCAGATCTGAAGGATGAAATACTGAAATACTGACATGTCAGGACTAAATAGAGCATCTTAGAGGTTGAATTTGGGAGTTGGAGAAGGCCAAGAGGCTCCTACTCAAATTTGGGAGAAGAGGGAAGGTGAAGAGAGAGGCCACATGGCATAGCATGAGCAGCCACACCAATTCGACTTGGATTTGGTTTATGGAAGGATTTGGAACCTTAGAAGGCTAATAATGTTTATAAAATATAGGGATCATCCATGAGAATAAGCTATTTCTCATTTGTGAAATTGTCATTTGTGAATTGTGATAGCTAGTGGATGACTAGTTTTCTTGCTTAAGCCAATTTCGAGGGTGAAAGATTCCCATCCTAGTTGGTGTTTGGAAAAGACACTCAGGTCTTTCATGGAGCTTTAATGGAGTCTTATTTGCAGGTTTAAACTACAATAAATCATGTGGATTCTTCTATTGCAACACTCTCTCTCAACTATTTCCAGTTTTCACACCATATTCATGCCAATGGAGGGATTGCACTTTCGGTGAGATATTGATCTCTTTGGGGAATATTATAATGTAAAATATATTATGTTCTGATGTATATGCTCTTTATTTCATGTTTATAAGACTCTCAGGTCGAAATATCCAAAATAATTCATGTAAAAATGTTGAGCAATGAAGAAATAGTGTCATTTCCCCACTATCTTGTTGTGAACCATTGTAATGCTGATGATTTTGAATTGGGAGAGACTTTCATTTTCCATTTATGATTGTAATCATTTCAATATTCTCTGTTATTAATTCTCATAAAGTTTCAAGTCTAAATTCCCAAAATTTGTATGTCAAGATGACTTTTAATGAGCAAACAATGACCATTTCCACTCCATTTTGATATATGCCATGGTAATACTTATTATTTCGAATGGAGGAATGTATCTCTGATAAATTTAGGATGTATGGACTGTAATTAATGTGTATTTAAAGTTTCATGTTCATTATTTAAGCATTGGAATCCATTTTACTCATATTTATTGCATTGGGAGAAGATTTGGTGCATTTTCCCCAAGGGTCGAAATTATGACTTGGGAGTTGTTTTGGAAATATTCATAACAGCCTGTATAAACTGAACCATGATGCATATGAGAATTTTAAAATTTACCTTACACATACACATCCTTTTTTCATAAATTCAAGTGACTTTTGGATCATTTGTGAATCCATTTCTGATAATTACCCAGGGGGAATTGGAGCCCCAATTTGCTAGTAAAGACTCCTACTTTGAACAGAGCATTAAACAAGTTTGAAGAAGTAATTGGGAGGTCACAAAACATAAATTATCATTATATTTAATTTATATTATCATTCATGTACCTTCAAAGAAAATTTGGAATCATTTGGGTCAATTTGGAGGTCTAGACATCAAAACTAGTTAAGCTCAAAATTGGGGAAAAAGTGAAAAATTGGTCATTTGTAAAATTTCAAAAAGGGACTTTACATTCCAGATACTAAGAATTTTAATGAATTGTATTTCATTTTCATTCATTTATATTGAAAATACAAAAACACTTTAATAGTTGCATGTTTACTTGCATCTTGCATATGCATTTGAAATTTGTACTTATATTTGGTTTGCTTAGAAGAGATTAGTGTATAGGATTTCACATAGGAAGGACTACATTGGAATTTGAAAATTAAAGAAATTCTTGTGCATTACATTTAGTAGCATGCCATTTTTCATTTGAAAACTAAGTTGCACTTGGCATTGTTTTTAGATGTGCACAATTACTTTTATTGTTGAGTCGTAACATCACTGGTTGCACATCCATATCCCTTGATTAATCACAACCTTTGAAATTAACGCTTAAAATTAAAATTAATTAAAACAATTTTATTTTATATGGTACACCAACAAGCTTAGGTTTTAGATTCTTGGAATATGATGTTGTGAGTAAACTTCTACAAGCCTATGAAACAAAAAAATTAGGTGTATGTCCAGTAGAGAAGAGAAATCCTTGGTATAATAAGTGTTCTCAAGAGGCTCCTCTTACACAGGAGTTAAGCACAAGGTATCATGCATGTTGGTGGTGGGGATATCCCTCTACTACCTTATGTTGAGCGATGGAGATGTTTCCAGGATCTTATTCATATCTAGGGGATTCTGAGGTACCTTTGGTGCTTTCAAGCTTCGGGCTTTGTTACCCTGCCCATACGGTAGATCCCTAATATGACTGTCCACCTGAGCATTGATTATATTGGGGTGACCATAGTTGTATTGCCTAGGTATCACAAGGGGTGCTTGCAAAGGTTATTTTGTAAGTGTCTCAGCCAGGTAGGGTTCGAAGAACATGGTCGCTTTACGGGTTGAAGTTGCGGGACACTATAATTGATTACACACCTCTGCTTGTAGTGTATGGGAGTCCCAATCCTTTGTTAGGTGATACATACCTACTGCATTCGGGAGCTCACTTGTACTCTTGGATTTTTGCATCTGAGCTAGTTTTACTTAGGGGTATGCTCTATGCGCGCTAGTTGTCTTTAGGCATCGCAGTTACTTGAGTATTTTCATTTGTGGAGTCATCATGGATCGATTTTCAACACCCTGTTGTTCTCGTCATTTAGCAGGATTACCACCTTGTGATCCTTCCCCCCCTCTTCATAAGAGGGTTATACATTCTAACCAGCCTCTTTTCCACAGAGATTCCCATACAGTTTTTACCATGAGTACTACTTTGGAATATTTGGAGTTCCCTCCATCCCCATCATCTGGAATGGGGGGAGGATCCGCTGAGGTTCCTCCTTCATCTACTATATGGATTCATGGGACTTTGTTTTATACCAACCCTCGTGGAGTTGGTCCTTCCCATACTACATGACCAATTTTTTCAGAATTTACAACCTATCAGAATTTTTCCTCTGAAAGGTCGACTGTTGAGACTCAGTCAGACTATTGAGACTCAGTCAGTTTCCTTCAGTTCCTAACATTTACATTCACCATGCATAACATCACTACTAGTATTATGTCACCCGTCCCATATTATGGTGTGGAACTTGGTGTTAGACTTGGGGGAACTTCATCCCCTTACCTTGCACATAAATTCATAAGTGGTCATATTCCACCTTATTTTCACTTCCTTCGTCCGGTATTAACACCATTGTTCATCTCCATAGGGGTGGTAAAGGATACATGATCATTGGGATACAACTTACATTACGTCCTATGTCCCATCGACCATTGCACTGATTCCTTCAAATTCCTTTCTTATGACAAATCCTCCCTATATCCCACACGAACCCTCGGGAAGGTATGATCCATTTAGCTATGTTGTTCTATCGTCATCTAGCACAATTGTGTATGGGGGTTATGTACCTCCCCATGTGTCTGGGGGTCAACCATTCTATCAATCGAATAACTATGTGTTGGGGCGCGCACCTCAACGGTCCTTAAGATGGGTAACTCCGCGAGTTTTGACTCAAAATAGTCTTAGGGGTGTCGGGGTAAGTCACAACTCCTTTTTGTAATAAACCCATGGTTTAAATCCAGGGTTTAGGGTTTTGGGTGCCCATGGTTTGAAGCCATGGTTTTGTAATAGCGTGATGTATAAATAGGCATTTTTGTAAATAAGAAAAGTTAGGCTTTTTGATGTAAAGAAAGAAAGGCGAAGCTAAGGCTGATTATGTAAGGAAAGGTTAAGTCCCAGCTGTGTGCGTGGACGACCTCTACAGCTGTGTGCGCAGGGGGTTTTGGTTGTAAGAAGATTAAGGAAAGATCTGTAGCTGTGTGCGCAGAGGCCTGCTGCTGTGTGCGCGGCTTTTAAGGACTGAAGGGATCTGCAGCTGAGTGCGCAGATCAAACTGTGGTTTTGTAGCAAGTGGAATAAAACGCAGTTTGTGGACGTAACCCCTACACTGGGGGTGAACCACGTTATATCCGGTGTTGTGGTTTCTTGTGTGGTTTCTTTTTCTGTTGTCTTTTATGCATTAATAACTGTAGACATTTGATAACTTAGATCACTGCTAATAACAAGCTTCACTGTGAATTCCCCATAGCGGGTTAAGCAAGTCACGGTTGTTTATCTATCTGTGAAGTTGTATATGAGTGAATGAAAAAGCTATGTAATTGTTAATTAATAAGTTTATTAAAGGGTAAGGTACAGTAATATCCCTCTCTGCTTGCAGAAACCTGGTTCTGCGGCACCCCATAGTTGTTTCGGGTGAGACTGCAACCTGCGCGCAGGTTGTTGCCGAAAGGGCCAACACTGTGGGTCTTTGTTGGTGCAACATAAAAGGATTAAACCCTGGTCTTCCCTATTGCCCAACATTATGGTTATATGGTTCCTCCTTCTTAGGGACTACCTCAATACCAAAAACCCGTGCATCCATATATGGGCCATATGGGAGGAGGATACTATCCTACTAGTCAAATCCATGGCCTTTATCAAAATCATCCTTGTGTGAACCAACCCTTACAGGGATCATGGAACCAAATGGCACAACCCAGACTCCCCTTTTTAGCTACCTTTATTTTTCCTTACCTATCTAAACTTACCAATGACCCGGTGTGTCATGATCTGACGTGGCCCATTATTCCCACCAAACTTCCTTCGAATATTTTGAAATTTAATGGCAAGACTAGCAAAGACCCTGGTAACCATGTGACTACATTCCACCAATGGTGCTCTTTGAATTCATTGAACCATGATTCTATTCGATTGCAATTGTGTCGATGCACCCTCACAAGGTCTGATGCGAAATGGTATATAGAGATGCTTGGGGCACTTATCAAACTTTCAATGACTTAGCCTTGGTCTTCTTCAATCACTTTCGATTTTCAATGCGCTATGATGTCGATACCGAACTCTTGTCGACATTTCAGCAAGACAAGGCCACCCATATCTCTAATCACATTCAAGAGTGGTGTAAACGGAAGCGATTGGTCAAGGCCAACATTCCACCTAATTTTTTATTGGAGTGGTTCCTGAAGTCTTTATTACCATATATCATTAAGCATGTTTTGATTTCCGGAGTGAATACCAAGGGATAGGTTATCTTTAGGGCTCAGCAGTTAGATTTGATTTACGCTCAGTCTCTCCTTCTTTACGACATTATTCTTGACGCTCTGTGGTAAAACCATGATCCTAGGTTCAAGCTCAGGCCACTTGTCGATAGCATTGTTGGCTCTGCAAGTACCAAAGATATGGAATAGATTACGAATAAAATGAAAATTTTGTTTATTAACCAGTCTGCGGCTGGATAGGCTATAGCCTTGTCCACTCCCACCCAATCGGTGGATGTACTTTGTTTGTGTTGGAATATATTAAACCCACTCACAACTTAGGATAAAATAATTAATCATTATTTGATTAATTATTCATCCACTAGCTTAATTAGTTGGCATCCACTTGCACCTTAAAGTCAATGCATGCCATATATATCCTAGGAATGATTTATTTCCAATTCTGGGTTGATCTTGACCACCTTTTGACCATCCAGAATTAGTATACAGGACTTTACAGCAGATTCTACTTTATTCTGCTTTTTCTGCTTTTCCTGCTTTTCTATGGATAAGATAAAAGCTAGTCAAATAGGAAACTGGGAGCTTTTGTTTCCAACCCATCCTCCATTAGTTTTTATCCATTTTCTAGTATTAGCATGTTTTTTCCATCTCCTTGACAACTCACTCATGATTTTTCCAACTCGTGAGGTCCTTGATAGATTTGGGAAGTGCTTTAGCCACCTATGGGGGTTTGCTATATTTTGGTAAGTCAGCCTTTTTGAGCTTTATGAGTTGTTTCCATACAATTCAATTTTCCTATGAGGGATGTACTATTTATGTACACTATTATTCATCATTATTCAATGGAAGGATACACACCAATATTCATCTCTTCATTCATGTGATTCATTCTCTTTTCTTCTCTCTACTTTTCCTATGTATGCTTGTGAGAATTCTTAGTAGCAAGATCTATTTCTTGTGCTTCTTCTTAGAATCATTGCTCATAGCATTGATCTATTATTTCTACATGTTATCAAAGCTACAAGGTTGATCAAGTTCTACAGAGTTGAGGAGCGCTTCCAGTCTCCTATCCCTCTCTGAAGAAGAGCTTGTCTAGCTTACAAGATTTTCTCCTAGTTTGTTTTGCAGGTTGCAGAGAGTATATCTTAGAGCATATCAACAACTTCAATATGGATTCAAAAGTTCCTCTACTATCTCCTTTCAACTATTCTGATTGGAAGCCAAAGATGAGTGCATACTTGAAGAGGCAATGTCTCTTTGATGTCTCCATTGGTGCATTGAGTGAAGCTGAGTCTTATGAAGAGAAGATTGATTGGCTAAATAATTGTGATAGAGATTATGGAATTATTTGTTTGGGAAAGTCTCCAAATATATATCATCTCATATATTCTGTTGAATTTCCATTTGAGCTTTGGAAAATTTTGGACAAAGCTTTTGGTTTGCAGTAAATTGAAGATGAAGCATGGACTGAACCTAACATCTCCTCTTGTTCTCTTTCTCAAGATTTCTTGGCCTCTACATTCTCTGATGAAGTTGATCATGATGAAGAATTTTCTCATACAGTTCATGTTGCTGCTACTCTCATTGATTCGAATGCTTCCTCCTTCAATGAAGAAGCAAATATTGAAGAGCCATCTTTTTCTGTGTCTCTAGAAGGTGATTTTTCTTCTTATGATACTATTGATGAAAAAGAAGTAACATATGGAGCTGCTGCTGATATTGATTATGATCCTATAATCCATTAATTTTTCTCTCAATCTCCTATCTTAGGTTCTGAGATCTATGTGCCATATTCTTTACACCTCTTGCATACCTCTCTCATTGATGGTGCGCAACCCAGTGACTTACAGGATATTTGCTTAGCCACATCAAGCCTTATTTGTGTCATACCACTTACCTTACTTGATCTCATGTGCTTCAGAATATCCTCCTTTGTTCTTGGCATCAATACTTAGAGCCTTCTTGAAGATTGTGAACATCTCATTCTCTCCTCCTTTCATACAGAGGATTCATTACTAGTGTATTCCCATGAGTCTATTGATATGCTTATATGTGATCCTTTGGATTCTGATTTAGAAGCATATTTGCATGTTGATACACATATAATACCACCATGCATACCATCTACCATACCTCTGAATAATCCAAATACTATACAAATCCCAAGCTCACTAGTTGATTCCTCATTGGTCTCTTATGCAATGATATTTATCTTACATGATTTGAAGTCTTTCCTAACTTTCAGTGGCTGGTTATCCATGACCTTAGTAATATATGGACTGATATTAAACATGTTTGCATCTGTTCTAAACACTTATGGTTCAGATCTTATGCCCATCCATCATTCATATTTTTACACCTATCAATTTTCCCCAGTTGCTCATAATTTTCCTAGTCTAGACCTATATCCTCATGGAGCCACCGAAGCCTTTGTCCTTGTTGTTCCATATGCTACTATTTCTGATATATCATAGTTTTATCGGCCTCATATCATATCTATACAGGTGCTACATCAGATTGAAAGATTGACATGTGATTCACATCACAATTTTGCAGCTATTCAGGGAATTGTGTGTGAAATAAATTGTCTTAAATTTTGTACTCTTTGGGAAGGAGTATGCACAGATCTCTTTTCCATTTCATATTATGTTTGCAGATCAAAGTTTGACAACAGAAAGAAGCATTTAGATAATGCTCCTACTTCATCAGTTGATGAGATACAAGGAGTCTCTCATCTTCCTTCTTGCAGGTTCTACACTCCAGTGCATGATCATGGAGTTCATGATTTCTTCAACAAGTCCTTCATCCAGAAGTAGTTCATTCAGCTCATTAAAGTGAAGATGAAAATATGTTGAAGACAGATTTCAAATTATGTGCCTTTTCCTATCTTGAGGAAGGATTTTCCCCATGTGGTTTTGCCTCTTTCCTCACTTTTATGGACATAATAATTGTTAAAGGGTGACCATAGCCTTGTTGCTAGGCCCTATATGCATCCATATGCATCCATATTTTTATGCCATACCATCATAAAGTCAGACTTATACGGGAGTGTTGGAATATATTAAACCCACTCACAACTTAGGATAAAATAATTAATCATTATTCAATTAATTATTCACCCACTAGCTTAATTAGTTGGCATCCACTTGCACCTTAAAGTCAATACATGCCATCTATATCCTAGGAATGATTTATTTCCAATTCTGGGTTGATCTTGACCACCTTTTGACCATCCAGAATTAGTATACAGGACTTTACAGCAGATTCTGCTTTTCCTGCTTTTCTATGGATAAGATAAAAGCTACTCAACTAGGAAACTGGGAGCTTTTGTTTCCAACCCATCCTCCATTAGTTTTTCTCCATTTTCTAGGATTAGCATGTTTTTTCCATCTCCTTGACAACTCACTCATGATTTTGATAACTTGTGAGGTCCTTGATAGATTTGGGAAGTTCTTTAGCCACCTCTGGGGGTTTGCTATATTTTGGTAAGTCAGCCTTTTTGAGCTTTATGAGTTGTTTCCATACAATTAAATTTTCCTATGGGGAATGTACTATTTATGTACACTATTATTCATCATTATTCAATGGAAGGATACACACCAATATTCATCTCTTCATTCATGTGATTCAGTCTCTTTTCTTCTCTCTACTTTTCCTGTGTATGCTTGTGAGAATTCTTAGTAGCAAGATCTATTTCCTGTGCTTATTCTGAGCATCATTTCTCATAGCATTGATCTATTATTTCTATAGTTTTCAATTGTCAAATCAGAAGGGTAACCAGCAACCCGAATGGAATAGAAAGAAGGGAAGAAATAACAAAAGGGGTGGGAATAAAAAGGAGAATCAGAACGATGACAAGAAAAATGAGAATGCTGGGGGGGAAAGAAACCTAAGTAGATGGTCAAATTCCCTTCCAATATTTCTAGGGGAGACCATCCCACCTACTTATCCCCTCGAATTGAGAATGCCTCGAATTTCATCGCACAAATCCCAGCTATATTAATCAATCACCTTCCTCATAATCATAATATGGATTTGAGGACCTTGGACACCGAAAGTAGTTCCAATGGGAGTCAAAATATTGCATTTGTGGAATGTGGTCATGGTTATATCAACATGATTCCAGCTACCAATGTTGTGACTTGTTCATGAGACTATGGTTTGTCAAAACCCAACATGGGTAAAGAGCCTCCACCTCTTGAGATTCCTTTGCAGATCGAAAATCCTGAAGGTATACCATGCGTACCAAAATGGGTCTTAAACTATTCAGGGCATAATCTTAATGCCCGAGCTTCCCAACATTATTCTATCATTGAGGATTTGGGCCAAACTCCTTGTGTGATGTTTGCTCTTGAAGTACTTCAGACTTGTCCTTCATAAAGGAAGGTGTTGTTAGCTACTCTTCGAGTAGCTGACCCTTGTGAATCTACTATTGTTATATTTGAGACCCCTGATGTTGAGCCTCGCTTTCCTTACCATGTGTATTTTGAAGTCCATGTGTAATGTTTGAATAACACCATTAAACACACAGTTTTTGATGAAGGAGTTGTGACATCTGTGATGCCTTTCACTTGTTGGAAAGGCCTTGGTTCTCTTGTGTTTCGAATTTCGAAATCTATGACTATGTTGACATCTTTTGATGGACATTCGTTTAGACTGCATGGTATTATTCTTTTTCTTCAAGTCCAGTTTTGGGAGAAGATCATGTCGGTCGAAGTTGAGGTGGTTGATGCACCCCTCGACTATAATATTTTACTAGGCCAAAATTGGATTTACGCTATCAAAGTGATCGTATCGTCTGTATTTCGTGTCATGTGCTTCCGTTACGAAGATAAGATGATTCTGATTGATCAATTATCATTTGATACTTCTAGTTCATCAGCATCGTCGGGTCGTACTATCCCGGTTATTGATAATTCTCCGCCGACAACTAAGAATATTGGCATCATAATGCATCCTTCATTGATGGGAAATTTTAATATTTTGGCACCAATTTTAGCTATTGATTCTACTCCTGATGGTGTTTCATCACCTTTGAGTTCGGTCTCATTTCGCACAACCTATTTTGATGACCCATAGACTCTTCCTTCTCTAAGTAATTCAGATAAACACACTATACCTACTGGAGTAGAAATGTCATTGTAGCAGCACAAACTGCTTATCAGGATGTACTTGATCTTACTATGGACATTAATCCTTTCCCTTTGAGATGGAAAAGGAGGATCTCTTTGTGCTACATACTTGAGCAGTTGTGTCATCATGCTCACATGATTTCCTCGATGACATTTTTTCATCATCTAAAGCTATTCTTGAGGCCATGATTGGTTCGGAACTGCCTTGGGAGGAGATGCATCACCAATATTAATTCCTCTCGGAGCTCGAACGGATTGAGTTTGATGACTTTAGGACAAATTTAAGTGAGAATGTTGGTCATCCCATGATCCCATTTGACACTCATGGCATATATGTCGAAGGGAACATGGAGAATATATATCCAACTATTCCAATCAACATTTCTTGGGTTCCTGACAAAATTGAGAATGTTTACATCAGGGTTGATTGTTCACCTGAGGAAATTAAAACATACACCAAGCTCTTTAAATAATTTTGTGATGTATTTTCTTCGTCATATGAAAAACTTCTAGGGATTGACCCCCGTATTGTTGAACATGATATCAAAACTTATCCAAATGATAAACCTGTTTGACAACGTTTACGTGAGATGAACCCCCGTAAAGCGCCTGTTATTAAGGCTAAAATAGAGAAGTTGCTTAAAGTTAACTTCATATAACTAGTTCCCTTAACCGAATGGGCATCCAATCCCATTCTTGTCAATAAAAATCAAGGGACCATCCGTGTATGTATCGAATTTAGAGACATGAATAGGGATTGTCCGAAAGATAATTTCCCCGTGTCGTTCATTGATCATATTTTGGATGAGTGTGCAAGAAGTGAGGTTTTCTCATTTATGGATGTCTTTTTCATGATACAGTCAAATCTATATTAAACCCAAGGATCAACATAAGACTACATTTATATGTCCTTGGGTTACCTTCGCATACTAGAAAATGCCTTTCGACCTCAAAACCATTGGAGCTAATTTTCAGCAGGATATGGCCTTCACCTTTCACGACCTTAAACATATCATTGAAGTATATTTAGATGACCTAGTTGATCACTCTCAATTGAGAGTGGATCATTCAGATCACCTACATTTGGCCTTTGAAATATTTTGTTGTTATCGAATTCGGTTGAATCCTCAAAAGTGCATCTTTTTTGCTAGGTTCGATCATTTATTGGGATTTATCGTATCTAAGGAGGGATCAGGGTCGATCTGTTAAAGGTTGAGGAAATAATAATATTGTCTCCCCCATGCACGATTAGACACCTTTAGAGTCTCCAAGGGATGGCTATTTTCTCGCATTGATTTGTCGTAAACTATGCCAATCTTAACAAGGGTTTTATGTGCTTGTTGAAGAAGGATACTATGTTCATATGGGATGAGTGCACCCAGAAGTCCTTTGACACCCTTTAGAAATACTTGGCATCATCCCCCATGCTTAGTCCACTTGACTATAACAAGGATTTCTTGTTATATGTGGTCGCATCTCAAGAGATGATTGGTATGGTTATGGTTCAAGATGATGATTAGCTCCATGAGAACATTATTTATTATCTTAGATGGAATATTCTTGATGCAAAACTCTGATATACTCATGTCGAGAAGTTATACTTAGCGACTATTCATGCAGTTCAACAATTAAGACATTATATCTTGCTTCGTCAGAGTATGGTTATAGCTCATATAATCTGTTTCCATTCTTATTCACTAGGAGAATGATAGGGCGAAAATACAATAAATGGATTGTTATCTTGCAAGAATTCGACCTCAAATTTTTTTCGGTGAAATTGAAGAAGTCGTTAGTGTTTGATGAGCTGATAGTGGATCTCCCTAGTCTGGATGAAGACATGATTTATGAGGACTCATTTGTGGATGAAAACATTTTTCTCATTGTTTCTACAAACCCTTGGTATGGCGACATTATAATCTATCTTTATAATTTGAAGGTTCCCTCTCATCTCTCAAGGGATGAGAATCGATGCTTACGACATAACGCAAAGAACTATCTCATTATCGATGACACTTTGTATCGTCATGGAGTAGACTCCATTTTGCATCATTGTTTGACCCACGATGAGGCTGAGGTTGTGTTGAATGATTACCACGGTGGGGCATGTGGTGGCCATTTTTTTCATCTTGCTACAACCCAAAAATATTAAGAGCGGTTTATTATTGGACGTCGATTTTTAAATATTGCGCTAATGCAGTCAAGTAATTTCACCCTTTCCAAGTGTTCACGTGGAACATGTGATCGCATCCTTCCCTGTTACACCTGATTATCATCATCGATCCCTTCACCAAGTGGGGGTGGATTTTATGGATTGCAACCCAACATCTACTGGGGGGAACCGTCACATTATTGTGGTGGTAGATTACTTCATGAAATGGGAAGAGGCTATGGTGATATGACCACTCACTTCGTATTCAGTTAGATTATCACTCAATTCAGGATCCCGAAGGAACTTATCACTAACCAAGGAAAGCACTTTCAGAATAAAATGATGGCGGATACAGCTTTGAAATTGGGGTATAAGCAAGAACATTCTTCTTCTCACTATCCCCAAGTAAATTTCCAGGTTGAGGTTGTTAATAAATCCCTTAAGTCTATTCTATGAAAAACCATCAAACAAATCAAAACGAATTGCCATATCATGTTATACCCTACTTTGTGGGTTTATCAAACAATGGTTAAGACTGCCACCATTTTTTCCCCATATCAACTAGTACATGGGATGGAGTCAATTTGACCGGTTGAATGCGAAATCCCTTCGTTGAAACTAGCCATAGATTTTTTACCTCACACTTCCGAGTTAGGGGAACGTTTAGTCCACTTAGAACACCTGGATGAGAAGCGTCAGGATGTTGTGGTGGCTCTAGAGATAAATAAGTATCATGTGAAGGCCTAATATGATAAGTCTTTCCATCCTCATCGTTATAGTGAAGGTGAATTGTCACTTGATCCTCGTGTATGACCAATCTACTGAACCGTTAGGGGTGGCTAAGTTCAACCCCATGTGGCATGGACCTTACATTGTGATATGTGTCCTCAAGAAAGGTGCCTGTGGGTTAGAGGACTATAAATGGAATGCCTCGAAGGATCCTAGAAATGTCTCTATCTTAAGATGTACTATGCTTGAAATTCAACTCAGGTTGGTACCTTATATATTATTGTACAGTCTTGCATAGTTTTTTTTTGGTTCCCTTGTAGTGTTATTGGTTTGTTGACATGCTTCGTATTCTTTAGCAAATGTCAATGGATTATTCGATCTACTTAGGATTCATTGATGGTTCCAGTCGCCACACCCAGAACCTAGCTTCGATTGCTTGGGTTATATATGCACCTGAGGGTCAACCGGTATCTTCAGGAGGAGTGTGCCTCCGGCCATCTTCAAATCATGTTACCGAGTATAGTGTCATGATTGACCTATTGTGCAATGCCATTTCAAATGGTATTCAGTCTCTTGAGTTTCACTTTTACTCATTGTTGGTTGTGTCACAATTGAATGGCTTGTAGTGTATTAGAAATCCTACGTTATTGAGAAGATTCTTACGGGTAATATTGTTGGAGCGACAGTTTGATTGCATTACATATATTCGCAAACCTATACATTATAATCAAGTTACTGATTCATGTGCAAATTACATTTTAGATTGGCACTTGTCACATAATTAAATAAGTATGTGCATAAAAACATTCACATTCAGACACATGTGTGTATATATCAAATTGATCACTATAAGTCTATATTTATGAATAAGTGTTCCAAAAATGGTATCATAGTACAAAAGTGGGATTTAAGCCACCAAAATATACATGGTCGATACAAAATGACTATTCCAACATCTATTCTTATGGGTATGGATGATGATCATGGTAACATACTACAATGTTTTCCAAACGCCTGAACAACATAACCCACAGACGGGGTACCCAAACCACATGCCTATGCATCACCTCAAGAAAGTCCTCGACTTGTACCATGGGGATCGTGTTTGTCAATTGGGCCATGTTATCTTGAATGTCATGTAGTGTCTACTCATCATCATCATTGATCATCTCATCCCCCCATTCCCTATGTCAATTTCGTGGGAAACAATCTAGTCGTTGTGGACCTACATCTTTGCACACAAACATAATGTCAGTACTTGATACCACCAAAAACATGTTTTTGATTTCCATATATATATCAAAATATAAAAAAATAAAATTAATTCAAAAATATAAATGCAATCTTACTGATATCTCTGAATATAGACCCTGGTGGTAGTGGCACGTCTCAATCTCCACGGAAGTCGATCCCGGCATAGGGATAGTCATCTATGGCAATGGTTTGTCGTCACCACCAGTGGAAGAAGTCAGGTGGGAAAGGAGTGGGTGTCCTACCTCCCCCTAACCTCTACATCACATCCGTCCAGCTGGATCTCATAGACTGTGAGGAGGGAACTCAACTCTAGGGCTAAGACTCGGTATCCTCTTGAAAAATAAAGTGGTCAATATGCTGGAAAACTCGAATTTTTTGATACGTCCCAGATTATTGTTTGTTAACTGTTGTTTCATGGTGTTCAACAATGAAGTACTCTAGTCATAAATAGTGGGCCTCATGCATTCTACAATGTAGAACATGAGAGTTCACAATGCCTAATGTAGTGATGCAAACCCTTCTATTCTCTCCAACACTAAAATGATTACCCTGATACTGAGGCTATGGATGGCATTTACCGAGATTTGAATTTGTTAGCACTGGAATTAAGCCCCAAGGTTGAAGGGAGGCTCGCTCCTAGGTAATAGCAGAACCACTTTATACTGCGCCTATGGCCCTGCGTAGTCAGAGAGGGATCTCTCGTTTTGTCTTCGGAGTCTACTCCACGTAATATTTTCAGTCAAGGATAATTAGGGGGCCAGGATCCTGAATGGGACAAAGTGTATCAAGGTGAGATGTAAAGTGGGATTATTGGGGTAAGGGACCATTGGAAATGGAGTCAAAAACCTGCGTAGGGAACACTTGCATAAGGAAAGGAATGGCGTGGGGTTGCAAACAGAGGCAAGGTAGCCGCTGATCTCCCAATCAGGAGATATTTAGCGGGCAGTTGGAGGATGAGAGAGAACATCCCATCACATGGAGCACCAGCGAGATGAATTCCATGCAACTTTAGAAGAAACTTGATAAATATTTGGAACAATAGCAAGAGCATAACGAGTATGAATTCCTAACTGCTATACACTAAGTTGCAGACATGAAAGCAATCAACGGACTGGAGTGAAAATAGGAAACACATTGCACGTAAAAGAAGATACATATTGGGAAAAGCAACGACACACGAATCTATGCCATGAGAAACAACTCCTCCTCTGCAATTTTATTCATAACACAGGCATCAAATCTTATTTACAATGGAGAGCCTCAACCCTAGAATGTTTCCCAATCCAACCAACTCCCCTCCCTCCCTCTATTGGGAGTGTATTTATACTATTCTAATGCTGACACTACCTAATAGAAAATTGCTACAAGTCACAATCATGCGTTAACAGTACAGGGAGTGGAACTATCACCACGTTTTACAAAGATAAATAATAAACATTAAGGCGCTAGTGGTTGCCTTCGGCCCGAGTAACAGTTTGAAGTGCTTGGTCGCCATGACGGATTATGAGTATGATGCCTCCTTTTCTACCCGAAGCATGTGCTTCCACCATGTTCAAATGCAGCTTTTCGCATGGGCACGCACTAGCAAGGTAGTTTGCATCTTTCCCCGGTTCAATCACATCTGCCACCTCCTTCCTCGCCGGGTAACATTGTTAGTCGTGGGATCTGGAAGAAGTGCCGCATTGCTTCTGGTTGAGACAAACCTGTGGGGTGGCTTGTCATTATTGTACTTCACACCTCCAGTGAGGTGAGCTCTCCCACAAGCAATAGGGTGTAGCATATCTACACCAACCCCATCACCCTCAGAAAGTGGACTTCAAAAGTAGGGTTGTGTAGTCTTTAAACCCCTGACGCTTCCATCCGAACAAATACTTATACAAGGAGAAATCAATGATTGTCCCCTTCTGCGGAGGCTTTGGTGGCAGCGATGCTATCAGGGGTTCCTGGAAAAACACTTACGAGGAATAAGTGCCCAGGCCTCACGTCGTTGGAGATGCGGGTATCACATCTAGGCCCCGATGGCTGGTGTCACTATTGGCATGAAAATACCAAGGTGACAGGTGAGTGTGGAAACTTCTCACCAACCATCAACACCCTCAGATGGACAAGCTTCTCAAACTAGATCTTCATTGTCAAACTCTTCGGGCCTTTGCAGATTCATGGAGAAGTAGAACTTAGGTTCTATAGATATGTTAGTTCACTCCTATTGCTCTGAAAATAGTATATATAAGGCTTCGAGACTGACCCTCGCAATGGCTGGTCAACATTCCTGCATACTCTATCACCGAGTGTATTTGGTACCCGCATGTGTGAGGGTGTGAACGACGTGATCCTTTACTTGTAGGGGATCTATTCACGTCGTCTCATCGGTCGTGGCGCCTTACCGTCTGCCATGGGAATTATTTGTGGACACCATCTGGTACAGTTGATCCATGTTGCAAAGTTCATGAAGTGGATGCTCCCACGTTTCCTTGCTCTTTTGAAGTAGGAAACAGAATGGTCTCCTACCTTGTGTTGGATTTGCCTCGTGTGAGTGGTAGATTCATCGATTACTTTCCTCATTTCCATATGCCAACTCACACAAAAGCCACCTATCTTTACGTGACATGACTCTGCCAAAGGGATGATTCCAACGTTACGCGTGCTACAAATGGCGTTGAAGAAATCGGTCAATCCACAAGGACGCAAATTACACGCATGAACATCTCCTCCGCTGTCATCTCCACACTAGATGTGAAACCTGTACCCTGGGAGCCTTCCTAGCCATCCGATCTGAGGAATCTTTCACGTCCACCGTCCATGTTCTATTCCATCTACCGCCAACTTTTCTCCTTTGAACACCACAGGAAGTTCTGGATCATGACATGTTCTCAACCATCGATCGCGACCAACCCTTCATGCAGCCGTAGATGTGAGTGGGCCCCATTATCTTTCACAATAAAAAGCCTTGGCATTCATCCATCCTAGTTCACTCTATGAAATAAACCGTGGCCATAGATTTCTCTCCTTTCTTATCATGGTCGCTGATCTTCGCGACCGCTACCCCTCTTTCACGGTTTGAAATCGTGGCTTAACCGCACAAGTATGGCTTGCAAAATTGATTGAGGCTGTAGATCTGACTCAGATCTCATCTCGGCCATAGAATGTTTCTGACCTTTAACCCATTTCATGATCTGAAATCGCGGCTTTAGTCGAGCATGTCCACTCGCGCAAAATGGTTTGGAGCCATTGATCCACCTCCGATCAATATCAGCCTTTGCTTTTGAGTCCTGTTCAATTCCTTTAGCACACCTGTCATTTTTTTCTTTTCCTTGCACCTCTAATAACCTGAATGGGTGTTTGTATGAAGTTCACGGGAATGGGACCCTCATCGAACTCCTATCGGGCCCTTAGATCAACTGTTAAAAACGGAGTGTTAACAACTGGCTCCATGGGGGATGCTATCCTCCCAGTGAGGTAGCAAAGAACACCCCATAGACCAAGTGCCGAAACCATTGGGTTGCCTTCAATATATTTCTTTGACATCTCCATTCTGCTCTGAGTTACTGCTTCTGTGAATTAGTGCCACTCTTGCAAATCATGTTGGTGACTATAAACCTGTGCTTGTAACTGAAAATGAAAACAAAATAAAACAGTAATGAAGGAAATGCTTGATAACTACTGAGCTTATTTTTTCCCACCTACTCTACCTAAATTTGTACACAAGTCCGATTAAGTGAAATCAAACTTCCAAGGAATCCAATCAAGCAACTTGCCTAATAGTTTTGTTCTTTCATTGTGCTTGATGGACAGAAATGAAATAGATAATGGGAGAAGGAAATGATAAACAAACTGATCTTCAAAGCAAGGATGCAACCAATCATTTCCTTCACCCAGACCCTCCATATATTCGGCCACGGAGTCATAGAAAACACGGCAACCTCCAGCATGTTCTGTCACCTGCCCATGGGAAAGCCGTCCGGAGCTTCCTTCTTCTAGAGATTCGTCAGGCTGACACTTGGAAGATTGCAGAAAAGGACCCACAGAATCTCTCTTCAATGGAACATCCTGCTTTCTGCTCAAAATTTCTATAACAAGAGCTTGATGTGCTTCAAGAGGGAGGTCCCATGATTCTCCAGTGGAACCGAGTAGGCATATTCCTCTTGTGTGAGGTAGTGCTACTGAAGGCAGAATATCAGAAAACGTGTTTATTGGGAGGCCACTACATCCATATTCATAGCTTGTTCCTTCACTATAGAATCCCAATGTATTAGTAGCATGAGAGGAATCTCCTGGCTGGTTCTTCTTATCGTCTTCTTTCCTGTACAGGCTTCTGGTTTGCACCATCTCTGTTTCTTTTTGTTTTTGCCTAGATGCCTTAATCATGTGTCGTATTAATTCAAAAGAGGCTTAACACAAGGGTAGGCTATCAGCTCCACGGCCCTTATCGTCCTTTCCCGCTTCAACCTTCTGACTTTGCATTGCATCTTGATTCTTTTCATCAACAGGATTTGTTTCAACAGCTGGCTCATCATGTATATTCTGCAGGTACTCTTCCTCAAATTCATCATACACAGGTGTACCAAACTCCTTCTTAAAATCGTCTTTTGCCAACCAGGGGCAGTGCAGGTTGCCATTTTCAGAGAAAAATCCTACAAGACTACATGCTCCTGCATCAGGCTGGTCATCTTTCTGCATACCAAGAGAGAGCTTTGACGTGCCAGAGAATTTACCATTATGCTTGTAGGGACCAACCAATTTGTATGTGTCTTTTATTTCACCACCACTGTCCTGATCTAATAATTTCTTGGACATCTTAAGGTTTTCCTCAACCTCCAAACAATCAGCGAACGTATGCTGCAGGGTGGTTGATTTTCTCTCCAAAAGAAGCAAGGACAGGTCAGAAGGAAAGGCGGCGGCATAATAGATCTTAGCAGCATTCTCAAGAGGTTGGACTTCCTTAGGCATGTTATAGTAAAAGCTTGCGAATCTTCTGTTAAAAATAGATATGGTCTCATCCTCATGCCTCCTCAGGGAATAAAACTCTGAAATTATTTGCTCCAATGGCCTTCTCCTACCCCAAAACTTTAAGAAGGTGCAAGAAAACTCTTCCCAAGTGTTGATGGACTTAGGCTACAAGTGTTTAAACCATACTTTGGCATCTCCTTGCAAGGACAGGGTGAAAGCCCGCATGCATACATCATCATGATCTATCTCAAAAAGGTCAGAGAAATGCTCAAAGGCTTGTAAATGTTTCTCAGCAGTCAAGTCTTGGGATTCTCTGTCGAACTTGGGGAGGTACTTGTAATATTTTGCGGGAAAATCATGGAGGATGGGGGGCAGCTGTAGTGGTTTGTATCGGCTTGGATAAATAGGAGAGGTAAGGTTAGGCACAATAGCTAAGCTATCGTCCGAGGTTTCATGAATTTCACATGGGTGTCCTTTGACATCGTGAGCCCCTGGATAAAAATATAGGCCATAATCAGATGTACAAGATGACGCAAAGCTTTCAGTTCGTAAAGAAGGATAAACAGGAAAATATTCATAGCTCTATTCAAAATGAGTTGAACCATAGAAGGCTGTTTTGATAAATCTGGGAAAAGATAAGAGAAAACTTACAAGATAGGATAAGGCATCCTGGAAGAAACACGGAATCGAGCATATTGACCTTCCGCCATGAATTTCTAAGCTTTATAAGGGGTCCATTTTCCAAAAGGATTCTTCCAGCTTTCCTCAGCCATTTGATTTCTGGGTCATACCACCAGCGGAGTCGCTGAAGCCTGAATCCTTCAAGAGTGGAGTCACCAGGTGAAAAGTGCTCAACCTTCTTGACATCTGGTTAATTGTTCACCATCAACAATTAGATCTAAAATCTTTGTCATTCTTCACAGGGAGGATCTTCAATTTCATCCCCGGCAGTGGCACCAGTTTGTTAGCATCGAAATTGAGCCCCAAGGTTGAAGGGAGGCCCGCTCCCGGGTAACAGTAGAACCACTTTAGACTGCGCCTCCAGCCCTGCGCAGTCAGAGAGGGATCTCTTGTTTTTTCTTCGGAGTCTACTCCATGTAAGATTTTCAGTCAAGGATAATCAAGGGGCTAGGATCCTGAATGGGACAAAGTGTATCAAGGTGAGATGTAAGGTGGGATTATCGGGGTAAGGGACCATTGGCAATGGAGTCGAAAACCTGTGTAGGGAACACTTGCATAAGGAAAGGAATGGCATGGGGTTGCAAACAGAGGCAAGGTAGCCATTGATCTCCCAATCAGGAGATATTTAGCAGGTGGTTGGAGGAAGAGAGAGAACAGCCCATCACATGGAGCACCAGCGGATGATTTCCATGCAACTTTAGAAGAAACTTGATAAATTTCTGGAACAACAGCCGAAGCATAATGAGTATGAATTCCTAACTGCTATACACTAAGTTGCAAACATGAAAGCAATCAACAGACTGGAGTGAAAACAGGAAACACATCACACATAAAAGAAGATACATATTGGGAAAAGCAACAACACATGAATCTCTGCCATGAGAAACAACTCTTCCTCTGCAATTTTATTCATAACACAAGCATCAAATCTTATTTACAATGGAGAGCCTCAGCCCTAGAATGTTTCCCAATCCAACCAACTCCCCTTCCTCCCTCTATCGGGAGTGTATTTATACTATTATAATGCTGAGACTACTTAATAGAAAATTGTTACAAGTCACAATCATGCATTAACAGTACAGGGAATGGAACTATCGCCACATTTTACAAAGATAAATAATTAACATTATGGCACCAGTGGTCGCCTTCGACCCGAGTAACAGTTTGACGTGCTTGGCCACCATGACGGATTATGAGTATGATGCCTCCTTTTCTGCTCGAAGCGTGTGCTTCCACCATGTTCAAATGCGGCTTTCTGCATGGGCACGCACTGGCAAGGTAGTTTGCATCTTTCCCTAGTTCAATCACATCCGCCACCTCCTTCCTCGCTGAGTAACACTGTTAGTCGTGGGCTCTGGAAGAAGTGCCGCATTGCTTCTGGTTGAGACAAACCTATGGGGTGGCTTGTCATTCCTGTACTTCTCACCACCTCCAGTGAGGTGAACTCTCCCATAGGCAATAGGGTGTAGCATATCTACACCAGCCCCATCACCCTCGGAAAGTGGACTTCACAAGCAAGGTTGTGCGGGCTTTAAACCCCTCACGCTCCCATCCGAACAAATACTTATACAGGAAGCAGTCAATGACTGTCCCCTTCTGTGGAGGCTTTGGTGGCAGCGATGCTATCAGGGGTTCCTGGAAAAACACTTATGGGGAATAAGTGCCCAGGCCTCGAGTCATTGGAGATGCAGGTATCACGTCTAGGCCCTGATCACTGGTGTCACTATTGGCATGCAAATACCAAGGTGACGAGTGAGTGTGGAAACTTCTCACCAACCATCAACACCCCCAGACGGACAAGCTTCTCAAACCAGATCTTCATCGTCAAACTCTTCGGGCCTTTGCAGATTCGTGGAGAAGTAGAACTCGAGTTCTAGAGATATGTTAGTTCACTCCTATTGCTCTAAAAATAGTATATATAAGGCCTTAAGACTAACCCTCACAATGGCTGGTCAACATTCCTGCATACTCTATCATCGAGTGTATTTGGTACCGGCATGTGTGAGGGTGCAAACGGAGTGATCCTTTACTTGTAGGGGATCTAGTCACGTCGTCTCATCGATCATGGTGCCTTACTATCTACCATAGGAAGTATTTGTGGATGCCATCTAGTACGGTTGATCCATGTTGTAAAGTTCATGAAGTGGATGCTCCAACGTTTCCTTACTCTTTTGAAGTAGGAAACGGAATGGTCTCTTGCGTCGTGCTGGCTTTGCCTCATGTGAGTGGCGGATTTGCCAATTACTTTCCTCATTTCCGTAGGCCAACTCACACAAAATCCACCTATATTTACGTGACATGACTCTACCAAAGGGATGATTCCATCATTATGCGTGCTACAAATGGCGTCGAAGAAATCGACCAAACCGCAAGGACGCAGATTACACACCTGAACGTCTCCTCCGCTGTCATCTCCGCACTAGATGTGAAACATGTACCCTGGGAGCCTTCCCAGCCATCTGATCTAAGGAATATTTCACATCCACCGTCCACATTATGTTCCATCTACCACCAACTTTTCTCCTTTGAACACCGCGAGCAGTTCTGTATCGTGACATGTTCTCAACCGTTGATCGCAACCGACCCTTCATGCAGCCGTAGATCTAAATGGGCCCCATTATCTTTCGCAATGAGAAGCCTTGGCATTCATCCATGCTAGTACACTCTGCGAAATAAACCATGGTCGTATATTTCTCTCCTTTCTTATCGCAACCATTGATCTTCACGACCGCTACCCCTCTTTCGCGATTTGAAATCATGGATTTACTCGCAAAAGTATGGCTTGAAAAATTGATTAAGGCCATAGATATTACTCAGATCTCATCTCATCCGTAGAATGTTTCCGACCTTTAACCCATTTCGTGATCTGAAATCGCGGCTTTGGTCGAGCATGTCCACTCGCACAAAATGGTTTGGAGCCATTGATCCACCTCTGATCAATCTCAGCCTTTGCTTTTGAGTCCCGTTCAATGCCTTCAGCACACCTACCATTTTCTTCTTTGCCTTGCACCTCTGATAACCTGAAGGGGTGTTCGTATGAATTTCACAGGAATAGGACCCTCATCGAACTCCTATCGGGCCCTTAGATCAACTGTTAAAAATGGAGTGTTAACAGAATTCCTGCCTTTTTAGTATCTGGAACACAATATCCAACTATGTATTCATCGATGGTTAGTCATCCACCACTCCATGAGCCCGTATATTTATTACCTTGCCTCGGCGGGATAGGCTAGTAATGAAGTAGATATTCTCTACCTCGATTCTTAGCGACATCCCATCTAGTATGAATGCCTTCATGTCTGGATCCCAAGAGTTCATGAATAATTGCAAGAGTATTGTTTGGGCCCTCAAGCCCCCAAGGTTCCAAAACTTACATAGACCACATATTTTAGCGATTTTTGACATTGCATCACCATGAATGACCCTATCAACGTCCTCATGTTCCCATTCTCTCCACTCAAGCACCTTCCTGCCAAAGGAAATCAACTTGTGTGAGTGTTTACCCTTCAAAAGGACATCCATGAACTTATACATGGGTCCCGGTGACAATAGATGTATATATACACGGGCATCCTTTGCTTTGCTCACGTATATGTGGCCCTATATGTGACCTGATGACCTGTCACCCATGTGGGCCCACATGGGCCGAGAAACCCACCTTTGGTGGTCCAAAACTTAAAATCCCCATCAAAATTGAAAATTAAAGCTTTGAATGGAAAGAGTATGAGATTGTTAGTTACCTGGTCCTGATGGCTGTCGATTTCGTGACCTGTAGATCCTAGAATCTGCTTCTGAAATTTGGGGGTCCAATAAGCTCCAAATGCACTATGATGGGTAAAAAACCAAATGGAATGGTAAAAAATTGTTTTTTTACTATTTATTAAAAAATTATACCCACTTTCCTATAGTTTGGACTCTTTACTCACTATTTACAACTATTTTGAACTAATATCATTGTGTAGGGTCCTTTTTTGGTGCATTTTCACCGATATTTTGGCTTGTTCATGCCCATGGCAGGTATAAAAATGAACTAGAAAATAGGATAGGAACACTTTCCATGTGCATTATGCATTATCCCATGACTATGTCATATTAACCATAGGTACAAACTGGTTTCTTCTTAATGTCACGGAGCCATTCTTCTGCTACTAGAAGTGTCGATGTGTAAGCGGTAGAGATACCCCAATCATGGGTACCCTAGTTAGATCTTGTTTTTTTCATTTGATGCCCATGCTGAGCATTGCCCCTTAAGTATGGGAGTCCCACATAGTCCTGCCATTCCTTTAAACAGAATACTCATACTCTTCTTTAAATTTTATGTTGGTCATCTTCTGTAGGGACTCCTATTTTTATCAAGTTATAATTGCATTGCATGCAGTCGCTTGCCTTATTGAGCCTAAAGTTGGCTCCCTACTTCACTTTTATAAGCTATTTAGCCTGAGATTGTCTCAATTCTATAGTGATTATATCCAAGCATGGCCTCTGATTTATCTTTTGCAGTTTGATTATCCCATACCCAAAGGAAACATCCCCCCGAGTGTCCTTATCCTACATATGCTTCCTTGCATTAAAAATAGGTATGTTCCAATGCTTGGAACTAGTTTGCGTGCCTACGACACTAGTTTCCTCCTTATTGTATTATAATCATTTTTACTCTTTTTCAAGCTTCTTAACATGAAAAATAACAAACAAATCATAAAATATAAAAAGCCCAACAGGAAATGATATTGTCTTACATTGGAAGTTGTCGTGTCGCCTTTGAACATAGCACTATCCAGGATTCCAGTCATCATTGGTTGTGTTTCTAGTATGAACTTAGGAAATGTACTCGTTATTCATATCTTTTGCCACCTATTGGTTATGCTTCTAGTCACTATGGAGCCTATGTTGATTCCTCTTGTGTCACAAAGTTGTCCTAGTTCTCACTTTGAGTCTATGATGCCTAGTGTCTCCATCTACCTTACACTCTTGTTTGAAGGAAGTATTTAACTTGAGTTAGCCATTCCTCATTTATATTGACTCTGCGTGTCAACCATTCCTGATACATTGGTTATTGGTTCATGCACATATTATTCATCCTAGTTCTTCCAAATTATCCATCCTTGCTAAGTACCTCATGTTGGTTGATGGGGGGTGCCTTAATGCCCTCCTTCTAGTGGATTCTATTCCATCGATTTCGGATCATTTATTCTAGAAATGGGATCTATAGTCCATTAAGTGCCTTAAGGATTGCATTCACTAGTGGAAGGTTCTCTCGCAATCGAAATATTTGGGAATACATCAATTCCCCCTAATCGATGGATTTTTTAAGTTTTCGACCTCAACACATCTATTAACACTTGAATGAATGCACTATGTACCTTGATTCCCTTTTTTATTATTGGTGGGATGTCTCGTGTATGTTAACTATATACATAAATGACCAGTAATAGACGATGGTCCATCATGTTTAACCCCAACACCTGTATTCACGTGATGGGACATGTACTATCGGCAGTTCATATAGAAAACCTCAGAGTATGGTGGCATTTCATATATGATACTCCCTTGATCACAACAGTATTCATGAGATTTTAGTTCTCATACTAAGACAATGCACCTTCTTGTGTACTAGATGTCTTCATCAAGTATGGAGACCATATTTCACTATGTATTGTAGGTGGCGATGACCACTCATGACATATGTCTATTATGCTTATTCATGGCCATTGTACCGATTTGTATCCAGGACTGCTATGTATACTTCATGTCTACAGTCATATGTAGAGACTTATCATTGCATTATGATGATGAGTGGCTACATCTTCCACATGGTTCTTCACTACTCCACTCTTGGGAATATTATAATGTATTTCATCCATCATGTACCCCTTTGACCAGACATATTAGGGGGCATCTATTATAGCGTGATTTTCCACACCTGCTGTATCATTCCTGGATGGCCTTCCCTTGTCCCTATGCAGACTCGCTATACCACATTTACTCACCATAGCCCTAATGCTCCAATTTAACCTTGTAAAAAACATTTGTGAAGGTACACATGGGTCACAAGTCTACAACTCATTTATATGCAGCTTGCACCACTATCACCTGTGTAGATCGGGTTTTATGCTCAAAATAAAATAAAATAAATATTTGGAGTTTTACCCATCAAGTAATGAATGAATTGATCCTTGGCCTTCCATATGCCAAGAAACGCTCTGATTCGACCCTTCACTTCCTATTGAGGGGCTATATATTGAGCTATTGTGAAGCATTTGAGGGGGAGAAACTTGGAGAGTAAGGAGATTATAGTATAATTTTCCCCCATTCTTATATCCTTGAGTTTGCATCCCTTTGTCCTTTGAGGAAGCCATTAGTTCTCTTTTCCCAAGCTTGCCATTGTCTTTGTGAGCTTTCCATTTATGGAGGATTGAAGTGGTGGAGGCCTAGGTGAAGGGACTCGATTTCTCAGTTCCAACGAGGTGACGAGAGAGGTTTTTATTTTATATCTATGTTTATATTAATAGAAATATCCACTTCTCATCCAATTTCCTGTGTAACTATGAATATTTGTATCCATGGATGTAATTACTTTGTATGCATGTTTATATTGAATATGCTAGACTAGATACTAACACATTATATATCATGCTTGTATATCTCTTTGTTGTTGAGGACGAAGTGTAGGGACAAGTTTTGATCAAGAGCTCGGCGGTGGTCTTCTTCGAACATCCGATTGAGGTACGGTTCTTATCCCTTAGTGATTAGTTTCTTTTATGTATCTAGTATGCTAGAGAATGGATTGATTTCTGGTGTCATACTGTTTGTTGTGGTCCACCCCAAGCCATAGGAAGTTTTTCTCCCTAACAAACGCCTTATGGGATGTACCTTTATCCCAAGATGAGGAGGATGAAGAGGAGGTTGAGTAAATCAATGTCCATCATACACTTAGAAAGGACCTAGTTATAGATAAAGATCCAATTTCTATTAATCGTTCAAATAAAATTTATATGATCTCCAAGTCAAACCCTATTATATGAAAACCTTGTTCACTGTTAGAATATCATTTCTTATATCTCAAGAAAATGACAGCAGGAAATTATTTCTATTAACTAATTAAACTCTTGTAGTTGCATGAAGCTTTAGTCAATGATCTTAAAAGTTCATTGGAAAAATGAGGGAAAGAATTCAATATAAAAGAAAATACCAAGAGTACTAAAAATGTTGACTCCATCAAGACAACCACAAAGAAATTCTCTAGCATTAATGTGGCCTTGATTAGAAAAAGATTGCCTCTAATACCCCTCCATTCCTCCTAACATTTCAAATATTCAATAGAAATGTGCACAGTTGCATGGTTGATTCGGGAGCATCCTTAAATATGATGCCTTTTTTTGTGTGCCAAAAACTCAATGCGGAACCTAAAAAATGCGGCATTTAGATTGTCTAGCTATACCAATCCAATGCCAAGGTTTATAGAGAATTGAATAATGTCCTTAAAAGAATATCCCCCACCAAATAATTGATGTAATTGTGGTGGGAATTCCTAAATCCTATGGTTTATTAATTAGTTTAGTATTTGTTAGAACAAATAAATGGATACCTCTACACTTACTAGTCTCACCTATGGTTAGCGTATGGTGGAAGGGAGAATCAAATTAGGGTAGGAAGAGAAAGGCACATGAAATACATGGCTACTGAAATAAATTAACCAAATGAACCCACATGGTTTAACAACATGGGGAATTATACCTTAGAATTGTTTTGGGGGATTTCATATCCGAAATATCAACAATTGTGGAGGCCAATCATAAATATAAACTTCTTCTTTGCACTCATTTTTTCAACCCACATACAACATCTTTCATGAGTACAAATCATAATTCAAATCCTAAATTTTGGACACTATTTTTTTATAAATCCAAGTCAAAAGAAGGTGTAGGCACTAGTTTTTTCTTCATTAAATCAAAAGGAAACAAAACCTAATTTCTTGTTGACTTGAATTCGAGTTTACTAATAATATTGAAAAATATGAACCATTGATTCAAGGATTAAAGAAATTTATTGGTATGAATGTCAAATTTTTAAGAGTGTTTGGCGATTCATATATCTTTATCAAATAGGTATGAAAATCAATTCATAGTGTCTCTAATCATCTTAAAAATTACCAACAAGATGTATGGAACCTAGTTAATCATTTTTTCCTTCAATATTGATTCTATACCCCGAAATCATAACTATGATGCTACAACATTCTTGCAAATGTAGCTTCAAAATTGACCCCATCAGAGAGGATGCCTACTAACATTTTTTCTCTGTAATTTATTTTCAAACATTCCTTACATGACAAGCTAGAGGGTGTCCAATCATGAAAAACAAATTACTAACTTTCTTATCCTCAAGGTTATTTTTAAGGACTTGGCCATTAATGAGTTACAACATGAAGAAGCACTAATGTGCCTTACTAATCTTGAAAATCACAATGGTAATGATATGAAACATTCCATAAATACTATTCCTATATCCATAATCAAGATGGAAAAAATTTATGGCCTCGAAGACAAATTCAAAAGAGTGACGAACTGGAAAACCAACATCACCTCAATGCAGTATGAAGTCATAAATATTTGGATGGAAAATAATTCTTGAAATAACAGCCTCAAATTTGGATGATTTCCTTATGAGAGGAATGCATTCATTAGACTATTCAAAGAATATAAGTATGTGTTTTCATGGTTGTATGATAATCTAAAAACATATGACTCTAGGATCATGCAACATGTTATTTCCCTCAAACCAAATGTCAAACCATTTCAACAAAACTTGTATAAAATGCACCCTAATCTCGATCCTCTAGTGAAAAAGGAATTAGACAAGTTGTTGGTAGTGAAAATTATTCTTCCAGTTCGTCATACCCAATGGGTATCCAACTTGGTACCTATCGAAAAGAAGAATGTGGATATAAGGATATGCATTGACTTCTAAAATCTAAAAATACAATTACCCAATACCCCCCATGGAACAAGTATCACAATATGTATTTGGATAATATTTTTTTTCCATGATATATGTTTTCTTGGGTAACAATAATATTTTGGTATCCTCTAAAGATCAATGAAAAAACTCCCTTCAAAATGAAGTGGGGAACATATTCCTATCGGAAAATTCCTTTTGGATTAATAAATGTCAGTGCCACTTTTCAAATAACGGTGGATATTTCTTTCTGTAGATTGTTTTATAAATCAGTGGTTGTGTACTTGGATGATGTAGTTGTTTTCTACAAACAAAGTGACCATGTTTTTAATCTATGACACATCTTTGACCAATGAGAAAATAAGGGATTTCTTTGAACCCAAAGGAATCTATATTTGCAGTTGAAGAAGAAAAATTATTGGGGTTCATCGTGTCTAAATCAAGAATGTGAATTGATCTTGAGAGGACAAAATTCATTTCCTAGATTTCTCCACAACATAACACAATTCCATGTAATCATTTCTTGGAAATACCAAATTTGTATGCAGTTTTGTCCCAAGCTTCTCGAAAATGGTCATGCCCATGCAATACATGATCAAGAAAACCATTGAATTTAAATGAGTATTGAAGGAGAGGGAGTGATTTGCACAAATTATAAAATCTATTGGGAAAGAACCAAACCTAACGATACCGAATTTTTCCAAGGAATTCATCCCATAAACCATTGTCTCCAAAATTTCATGATGATGTAGTTGTTTTCTACAAACAAAGTGACCATGTTTTTAATCTATGACACATCTTTGACCAATGAGAAAATAAGGGATTTCTTTGAACCCAAAGGAATCTATATTTGCAGTTGAAGAAGAAAAATTATTGGGGTTCATCGTGTCTAAATCAAGAATGTGAATTGATCTTGAGAGGACAAAATTCATTTCCTAGATTTCTCCACAACATAACACAATTCCATGTAATCATTTCTTGGAAATACCAAATTTGTATGCAGTTTTGTCCCAAGCTTCTCGAAAATGGTCATGCCCATGCAATACATGATCAAGAAAACCATTGAATTTAAATGAGTATTGAAGGAGAGGGAGTGATTTGCACAAATTATAAAATCTATTGGGAAAGAACCAAACCTAACGATACCGAATTTTTCCAAGGACTTCATCCCATAAACCATTGTCTCCAAAATTTCATACACAGCCATCTTCACTTAAAAATACAAAGAAGATAACATAGGGCCTATTGCAGTCATGAGTTATGGATTGAAAGGAGATAAATTGAAATACCCTAAGGTAGATAAGAAATACTATGATGTTTATAAACAAGTTAAACACTTCATGCCATATTTTCTAAAATATCGAACTAAGCTCATAGTGCCCTATCCTATAGTAAGAAACCTGTTAGTGCAAAAGGATTTGATATATAGAGATAATAGCCCACTCGATAACTACTCTCCAAGAATATGACCTAGAAATTAAACCTACTAAGTTGTGAAGGGACAAGGGCTACTATCCAAGCTAGCAACTGAAGCATAAGAATCCAACTACGATAATGAAAGATGAGAGGACGAAGCATCTATGCTTGAAAGAGAATTTTTGTAAGTCCATGTTTCTACGAAATCATGGTATTACAAATTGAAATACTACCTCACACATGGTAGTGCTATAGAATATTTGGATTCCTCTAAATGCATAGATCTTAGGTTAAAATATTCACATTACCAATTAATTGATGGGGTTTTCTTCTTCCAAAATTATGATGATGTGCTATTAAGGTTCTAGGTGAATATGGAGGTAGAAAAAGTTGTTTCTAAACTTCATGGTGGTTTAGATGGAGGAAATTTTGGTGGTGACACAAAAACCCATAAGATACTTCAGGTAAGATTTTACTAGCCCACTTAATTTAAGGATGCTCACACTTATGCCAAAAGATGTAAAATATGACAAAAGTTAGCATATATGGAGAATAAATCATATTTTATCCTGCATCCAATCTCAATAGGCAGTCCAATCCAACAATGGGAACTAGACATTATAGGTTGTTATAGAGAAAAACTTCCTATGCCTTAGGGAGGACCACAATAGACAGTATGACACCAGAAATCAATCAATTCTCTAGCATGATAGATACATAAAATAAATTGATCACTAAGGGATAAGAACCACACCTCGACTGGATGTTTGAAGAACACCACCATTGAGTTCTCATTCAAAACTTGTCACTACAGTTCGTCCTCAACAACAAAGAGATATACAAGCATAATTATATAATGTGTTAGTATCTAATATAGCATATTTAATTTAAACATGTATACAAAGTAATTACATCCATGGATACAAATATTCATAATTACATACGAAATTGGATAAGAAATAGATATTTATATTTATATAAACAGAGATACAAAATTACAACCTCTCTCGACACCTCGTCAGAACTAAGAAACCAAGTCCCTCCACCACTTCAATCCTCCATAAATGGAAAGCTCACAAAGACAATGGCAAGCTTGGCTAAGAGCACTAATGCCTTCCTCAAAGGAAAAAGGGATGTATATTCAAGTATATAAGAATGGGGAAGAGTTACGATATATATTATACAATACCCTGGCCATGTTGGGGTGGAGGCTCTGCTAGGGTTTCTTGGGCAAACGATGGCTCCCTAGGGTTTGGGTTGGTCAGTCCTCGGCCATTGTGTAGGCCACAGACCCATCTGTCACCCTTTGCCAGAGCACAATGATCAATCTGCCACGTTTGAAGGGGTGGTCACTGGTCGCGGCAGTGGATTTACCTTCACGGTCAAGGTAGGTTTTGTGGAGGCTCACAGTCTGACAATAACAAGCTTCCTTTATTTCTTGGGTAACTATTAGGGGTTTTTGCTGTGGTAACTATTGTATTTTACTATCTTGCTCCAATGGCAGATGAGGAATTACTGGACTATTCATTGGAACAGACGGTTGGGGGTATCTTCAGTAGCCCTCTGGGTGGGGGTTTTGTTGATGTGGATACACATTGTTGGGTGGATTGGTTGGTAGAAAACTCATTTGTGGAGGTTGAGGTGGAGGACCTCTGCACATCCACTTTCCTCCCATCCCTGCCGCTGATTAACCTATCAGAATATCCTTTCATGTTGATGGAGGTGTTTGGTGCTGCTACTAACCGGGCTGGGGTTACAGGGGCCTCTGCCCAGAGGGTTGATGTATTGACAGACAGCGAGATTTTGGGCTTACACTCTTTTGTAGGTATTGATGGTGATGTGGCGAGGAGGGTGCTCATGATTTCGAGGGTTACGACGGAGGTAGTGAGGGCTTCAGCAGAAAGTGAACAAACCTCTGGGGATCGGACGGGAATACAGGAGCATTTAATTGAAGGGCAGGGTTTCTCGGTTGCTGGTGCTAAGGGAGGTCCTAAGGGAGCTAAAAAGAGGAAGAACCAGTGGACTAAGAAGAGATGGACAGGGTATAATTACGCACTGGGGGATGATATTGGATAGGACCAGGTAGAGAAGATGGTAAACTTTTCAGTGGTGGGGTGGATCATCGGGAACAATTTCTCTGTGTAGACTATAGACAACTGGATACAAAGTAGTTGTTTGGATGCTCTCAGGGAGATTCTAGAAATGGAGGGTCTCACTCGGGGTTGGTTTGCGGTCAATTTTACCAATAAGGAAAATGTGCAATAGGTGTTGGATAGAAATTGGTCTCTAAACAATTTTCCAATGTTGTTAAAACCCTGGATCTCTACTTTTGATGCTAGCTTGGAGAGGGTGGATGTGGTTTCGATTTGGGTTCGACTGTCGAGGCTACCGCGTCAATGTTGGACTGAGGAACACTTCACCAATATTGGTAATATTATTGGAACTTTCAGAGAAGAAGATCTATCCTACAAGGTTACAAAATTGTGTCATGTGGCTCGCGTTTTGGTTTATGTTAATATCAAGGAGGGCCTAGGCGAATATATTAAGATGACTTGGCACGGGGTGGAGTTTAAACAGCGGTTGGATTATGAAAACATCTCGTTTCACTGCCGAAGGTGTCATGCCTACGGCCATCCGGTGGTCGATTACATATTGGGGGTTCAGTCTATCAATGCTCGAACATTTCAGAAAGGTCATAAGGGTTCTACTTCGACTTCAAGGGTTGTTGGATCAAGATCTGTTGAGCATGGTGTTCTTGGTAATTTTGTTGGGAATGTTCTTGACTCTCCTCCTCTGGAGGTTGGGGACGTACTTGTGGAAGCTCCATGCCTTTCTAATGAGATGGTTTCACCTATTCTTCCCTTTATTGCAGCGGCTCCCTCGATAGATACTTCAGTGATTGAGGTTAACCCCACGGGTATCTCCTCTTTTACCCTTTCCCCCACCATAAATTTACTTTCTAGCTATTTAAATTTATCTGGTTTGGATTGGGTGGAAAAACTAAAAAATCTACATATCACACAATCTCCTCTTGAAGTCCCTTCAAATGTCTCAACTGCAATTATTGAGGTTAAGGACTCACCCTTAGCGCTGGAGATGGTTGAGGGGGGATATCGGTCACCATCTTCTCCACAGGGGTTTTCAGACTCTGGATATTTTCTTAGGTCATCCTTAAAGGGGGTTGAAGGAGGATTGGGGAAGTATCCTACCCCTCCTTCTCAGGGGCGAGGTAGAATCTCTGCACTTGATAAAGCTCAGTCACGAGAGAGGAAGGACCTTCAAGCTGCAAAATAGCACTCTATTGAATGGGCACTTAGAGCAGTGAAGGCCCATAAGAGGGGACACTGATGAAAATCATGTATTTTAACTGTAGGGGTCTGGCTAGTCCCTGTAAAATATCAACGCTCAGGAGGGTGTTCGACTTGGAACATTCGGATATCATTATGTTACAAGAGACTTTGGGTATCGATGAAGTGATTAAAAGTAGGTTGGAACTCTATTTTCCGGGCCGGTTGTTTGAAACCCTGGATGTCAGACGTCGTTCAGGTGGATTGGCGATGGGTTGGAATTCGCAGAAGATTAAGGCTCTAAACCTTTTGGGTATGGGTTCGGTTATTGGGATGACCTTTATGTCATTGGATAAGGGCGAACCAATAACTTTTTTTAATATATATGGGCCATATCTTAATAGGACCCCTTTCTGGGACAATTTGTTTGGAAGCACCATGCTGGGGGGTGATTTGGTGATTATTGGAGGGGATTTAAATTTTTCTCTGGGGCAAGCAGAAGTTTGGGGGCCTCATGCCCATTCAGATTTGTTGACGGACTATTTCACACAAAAACTGGTTGAGAACAATTGGCTTGGCATTGAACCTGTTAAGATAAAACCTACATGGACAAACAACAGATGTGGGGAGGGGTGGGTAGCCAAAAGACTTGACCATTTTTTGGTGATGGAGAAGCTGGTGGACAGTCAACATTTCATTACATAGTGGGCTGTTGGTGGGGGAAATTCGTACCATCTCCCTATTTTTATGGAATTCAGGAGTGGACCTGTCAAGCCACCCATCCCACTAAAATTTAACAAGACATGGCTTAAAGATGAATCCTTGCGGCTTTAGATTCATGATCTATGGGTTCCATTTAATCCTAATAATGGTCTTACAGCAGCTTTTTAGTTTCCAGCAAATATTCAAAGGCTTCAGGCCTCAATTAAGGGTTGGGCTGTTGAGAAGTGATGCATGGAAGATCATGAACTTAATCAAATAGAGAAGGAAATCACTGAGACGTTGGATAAAGATGGGGGTGGTATGTTGGACTTGATGAAGAAAGAAGCTCTGACTCGTTTGGAGGGGAGAAGGAACACTATTTTACTAGAAAGGGAGGAGACTTGGTGTTTAAAGAGTCGAGTGATTTGGCTGGCATGTGGAGATGACAATTCCAAGTTTTTTCATGCATATGTGAGGGGCATGAAAGCATCAAATACTATCTAGAATTTAACGGGTGATCAGGGCATTACTCTTTATACCTTTGATGGTATGGCGAGGATAGGGGTGGAACATTTTCAAATGTTGTATCGTGCTTTTGTTAGGGCCTCCATTGTTGAGTTTATTCAAATTTCTTAGTGCTTTCCACATCTTGTGGAGGAGGAGGATAATTTGGCACTGATGGAGGAAGTCATGGAAGAGGAGCTCAAGGGAGTTTTGCATAGTTTTCATAACGATAAGAGTCCAGGCCCGGATGGGTGGCCCATCCAATTCTTCAGTGAATTATATGAACTTTTGGGGGGGATCTATTGAGGATGGTGGAGGACTCATGTATCACTGGTAGAATCCCAGCCAGTTTTAATGCGACCTTTATTGCTTCGATCCATAAAGTTAACAATCCTCAGTCATTGAAAGAGTTCAAACCAATATCACTGTGTAATTGTGTATACAAATTGATCTCAAAAGTGATTGCTCGTGGATTAAAGAATATATTATCTAATCACATCATGACTAAATAGTTTGGTTTTCTGGAGGGGTGACAGATCCATGAAGCCATTGGTGTTGCACATGAGGGTCTACATAGCATGAAAGCCAAAAATATTAAAGGAGCTATCCTCAAAATCGATCTCTCTAAAGCTTACGACAAGGTAAGCTGGTTATATCTCTGCATGCTCCTAACTCACCTTTTGTTTTGGTATTTCATTTATCAGGTAGATCATGAGCTGCATTACAAATGTATCCTTTTCAGTATTGATTAATCGGGTGGCTTCTCCCTTCTTTCATGCTGAAAGAGGACTTCGACAAGGATTCCCACTTTCACCACTTTTATTTCTTCTGGTGGTTGAAGGCTTGAGCAGTTCCTTGAGGGAGGCGAAAAGGAATGGTGATCTACATGGTATTTGGGTCTCTCCCTTGCTACAAATTACACACTTATTGTTTGTGGACGATGTTATGGTTTTTTGTTCAGGATCAAGTAGAGATGTTAATGCTATTTCAACGAGTTTGGCCCTTTTTGCATCAGCAACTGGAATGGAAATAAATGCTGAAAAGTATACTCGGTTTATTCATAGGCTTGGTGATGAGGATTCTAGATACCTAGCTGATACTTTTCCTTACAGACTTGAAGAACTTGAAGGAGGTATCAAGTATTTGGGGTTTTTCTTAAAACCAAATGATTATCAGAAGAGGGATTGGTTCTGCCAACTAGAAAAGTTGGAGAAGCGCCTAAAAGTGTGGAGTCACAAATGGCTTTCTAGAGCAAGGAGGATGGTATTGGTAAAGGCTTCTCTGGAAGCTATCCCTGTTTATTGGATGTCTCTGGCCTGGATTCCAATTGGCATATTGGAGGAGGCTCGCAGGATTTGTTTTAGGTTCCTTTGGAGTGGGAAAAATGATGTCTGGGTGACCCCCTGGGTTGGATGGAAGAGGATTGTGGTGCCAAAGGGGTTGGGGAGTTGGGGACTTAAAAACATCTTTCTTTTCTCTAAGACTTTGGAAGCGAAGGGAGGTTGGAGGCTTCTGAAATCATAAAGTTTGTGGTCTTAGGTAGTGACTCAAAAGTATATTTCTCCGGACTCTGTGGAGGACTAGATTAGGAATGGTAACAAAACACATTCTAGTGGCTCTGTTATATGGAAGGTTGTTGTCAAGTCTTTTGATATTATTGGTGACAGTTTGGCTTGGAACATTGGGGATGGTAGAAAGATGAGGATTGGGGTGGATCCATGGGTGGGCTGCAACAACCAGCACAGGTTGTCTGAAAACTTGGTACTCTCTTTGAGATAGTGAGATATTATTACAATTGCACACTTAGCAGCACATGTACAGGAATATCGTTGGTCTCAGTCTTGGAGAAGGGCCAACTCTTTAGGTTTGAATGATGATGAAGAAGTGGAGCTGGAACACTACATTGGGGTTTTGAACCATTCACAGGTATAGCTATAGGATAGAGATGATGTGATTATTTGGGACTCGGCACCAGGAGGGAAATACACCCCAAAAGCGGGATATCAAAAGCTCAGCGAGCTTGGTGGGGTGCAGGAGGAAAAATGGGGGTAGAAGAAATTGTGGAAGATACATAGCCCTCCAAAAAATAGACTTTTTCTATGGTGTGTACTAGAAAACAAGGTTCCCACATGGGATAATCTACAAAAAAGGGGGTTCCAGGGACCAGGTTACTACGTTTTATGTATGGCTAAAGAAAAGACGGTGACTCGCCTCTTTTTGAATTGCTCCTATTGTGTGGAAGTTTGGAAGGAGTGTGTGAATATTTTGGGGTTGGGTTTGGAATGTAGATGGGAAGGGGTAAATACTGTGTTGGCCTGGGAGAACTGGAAAAGTCTTGAAACTTCAGACATCATGTCGTCTCTTCCTTCACTTGTCACCTGGGGTGTATGGTTAGCAAGAAATAATTTGATCTTTAAAGGGAAAGCATGCACTCCTTCCATTACTGCTAGTCTGACGTGTGGGATTGCTCAGGATCTCCCTCCACATTTTCGGATCAAAAATCAAAGGGAGGTTCTGGCACTACAGATTGACACATTCTCCCTGTGGGGCTTCTTTGATGGAGCTTCTCAAAACAATTTGTGTCATGGGGGTGGGGGGCATTCTCTTCTTATCAGAGAATCACTTGTTTGAATCGATGGTTAGTCTTGGTGAAGGCAACAACAACGTAGTGGAACTACTTAGTCTAAAATTACTCCTCATTTTTGCAGCTGAGAAAAGATGCCAAAATATTCAGGTTTTTGGTGACTCACTAAATATGATTAACTGGATCAAGAGGATTCAATTTTGTAGAGACTTGAGACTTGAGAACATTCTATTATCAGTATAGGCAATTATTGAAACATTTACTATTTTCAATTGCGAACATGTTTACAGGGAAAACAACTGCAAAGCGGACAAGGCTTCGAAAGAAGGGCTCTTGTTGGATTATGGCCAGTGGAAGGTTAAGGAACGGTTAGGGGAAAACTGTTCGGAATATTACCATCATCCTTTTATTGATGCTACTGGTTTATAATATTTTCTACTTTATGATAACTGATACTCTGAACTACTATTTTTTTATGGACAGTCAACTGATATGACTATTATATCCTAAATGGGTTTCTTTATCTACGATGCTTATATACCTGCAGGGCAGACAGAAGGTAGACTTTTTCTGGTTTTTCCATGGTTTACTTATATATGTTGATTTTTTTATGTTGATATTTCAATTGGGACAGTCAATGGATATGATTTTTCATACCTATTATGGAATATGTTTTTGTCAATGGATGTATGTGCTATGTTGGACATATTGATGCATTGGACCCACAGGTGTCTCGGGCCACCCATCCTTTTTTATGTAGTGGAATTTACAGGGATGATCTATGTTTTCGTAATGATTGCGGGTTGTTCTTGGACAATTCATTCATTATTGTTGTTATGTGGTTACTATGGGGGCCTAAAGATGTGGTATATGCCATGTTTAATGGTACATTCCTCCACAGTATTTGTTTTTTCTGTGTGAACTCGCTCACGGTTTTACTCTTCATAATATATAGGAATGTATATCTACAACATGTAATTTTGTTTTTCTCCAGAATGAATAAAATTATGCTTTTTTTCCAAGGAAAAAAATATATAAGAATGGGGAAACATTCCACTATAATCTCCTTACTCTCCAAGTTTCTCCCCCTCCAATGCTTCACAATAGCTCAATATATAGCCCCTCAATAGAAAGTAAAGGGTCAAATCAGAGCGTTTCCTAGAATATGGAAGGCCAAGGATCAAGTAATGCATTACTTGATGGGGAAAACTCCAAATATTTTTTTGTTTTTAGCATAAAACCCAATGTATGCAGGTGACAGTGGTGCAAGTTGTATATACATGAGTTGTAGACTTGTGACCTGCATGTATCTTCAAAAATGTTTTTTAGAGGGTTAAACTGGAGCATCAGGGATATGGTGAGTAAATGGGTTATCGTGAGTCTGTATAGGGACAATGTAAGGCCATAAAGGCATGTTGGCCTTCCCCAATATATGCAATAAATTTTGTTCACGAATCTATCTTCTATACCACCTTTTTGTCGCCTTCCTAAAAATACCCAACAATATTTCCACTGTACATTATTGTTCTGCATGTTGCAACTCCGATATCTAAATTTGGAAGTTTTTTTTTGTTTGCTTACGTAATTAAGATTCCAGAATAAGGACATCATGAGAGGATTTACAATCCACCATGAACCAGAGACGATGGATGCATCGTCAATGAGAGGATGTTGAGGGGCCAAGAATTATGTCTAAAGTTGAAACTAAACATAATTCTACTAGTGAGTCTATAATATTCAATAACATTTAGAAGATCATTACTGAGGACATCAATAAATGCTAGAAAAAAATTTGAGGTCTACCCATCAGGGCCTAGGCTTCTATCCTTTTTACTCATTCCGAAAATAATTTTCAATTCCTCCATAGATACAGTAGCTAACAGGGTATCGTTGTCTTCGTATTTAATCCATTTTGGGAAGTTGAGACAATATGAACAATATATGCTAAATTGTTTCTCTCAGGTTCCGAGTAGATTTCTTAAAAATACTAAACATCTTCATCAGCTAAATTTTAAAAACCTCGGATAGTATCCTTTATGCTTTTCTTTAATTCCTAAATAGTATTCTTGCGTTTCCTCTTATTTGCAAATTTTTGAAAATAGGTTGTATTCTCATCTCATAAGGATAACCAAACCGCTCTACTCTTCAGCCTACATTCTGCTTCCTTTTCCCTTAATATGCTGTTTTTTTTTCTTTTTTCAAGGTCAACCAATATATGTTTTACCTCATCATTGTCGACCCCAATTACATATGAAAATACCTCCTCTATTATGGCTTCAATATCTCTTAGTCTTTTATCCATGGAAATTTTCACATTAATAGACCATTCAATAGAATCTTTTTTCACATAACTCAGTGATTTAGCAAATTGTTGGCTACATGTTAAACCAATATTGTCATCAAAACTTTTCCCCTTTGAACTAATCATTTGTATATAATCATGATTGTCAAGCCATTGGGAATTAAAGTTAAAAGGGGCTATAGGATTGTACTCACCTTTTTCCATTTGAAACAAAATTGGTAAATGGTCAGAACCCCCACCTATAATCTGTCAGGATCTGCATCTTTCCACTTTTCTCAATAAATCCCCCAATAAAGAGAACATGTCGAGTCTATTTGTTATTGCGGCCTCCCCCTATATCCTATGAACCAAGTAGGATTACAGACATTTGGCTCAATATCAACAATATCCAAGGATTCCAACTAATTAAGACTGGATCCATTACAAGATTATCATTGCTATTATCCCATGCTTTTACATATGTTAAACTAATGTAAATAATACATTCGAGTAAAATTTATTGGGATATGTTAAGCAACAAAGTCCCAGATATAGCATAAAAAGAGAAGAAATAGACAATAAGAGAGTAATCCACTCCTAAAAGATGAATAGTAGAGATCAATATCAATCCTCTTCGAGGGAGGGACCTCCTTACACAATGTACTCAGTACACAAGACAAGATAAGATACTATGATGACCAAAATGAGAATATCTCCTTCCTATATATAGGAGATAAAGGTGTACAATAACAACTAATAAACCCAAGCCTACATAAATAATATGTAATGCACCACAATATAGGGGGTAATGCGCCATACTATATGGTGTAATGTGTCATCATTAAGGGCTTAACATGCCCCTCCCCTTCAAAAAGTGTTGTCCTCAACGCTGAAGTACTTCTGGATGTTGTTGTATAAAGGACTCATTTTCCCATGTTGAATCTTCCGTGGGTAAGTTATTCCATTTAATGAGACACTCTGAAATTGATCAATTTTGAAGTTGTCTAGTTCGTCTTTCAGTAACTTCTTCAGGCTCCAAGATGATTTTTCCTTCCTCATAATTTTTTGCTAATATCATTTGAACTGGTAGCTTGTCATCGATTACCTTCTTTAAACAGGAAACATGGAAAACTGGATGGACTTGTGAATATGCAGGTAGTTACAATTTGTAGGCCATGCTTCCAATATTTTGTAACACCTTGTAGGGATCGTAGTATTGAGGTGATAATTTACTATCCTTCTTGGTTTTCTTTAGGGACATCTGTTTGTATGGTTGTAGTCTTAAAAACACCCAATCACCAACATTAAAGCTTTGTTCACTATGGTGTTGATATGTTTGTTGTTTCATTCGATCTTTTGCTAGACTCAGGTTGTCCTTTAAGAGTTGAAGAACTTGTTGTTGATGCTCCATGTGGTTTTCCACTGCTTGAACCTTAGAGTCTCTCAGTGAAGATGTGATGGATGGTGGATGGTAGCCATGCAGTGCCATAAATGGGGTTATTTTTTATGATGTATGGAAGGAAGTATTATACCACCATTCTGCCAAGGGTAGCCATTTGATCCATTATGTTTGTTTATCAGATGCAAAACATCAAAGATACCCCTCCAAACATTTGTTTACTAACTTTGGTTGTCCTTCGGATTGAGGGTGATAATATGAGCTATGAGCTAGTTGAGAACCCAAACAAGAAAATAATTCGGTCCAAAAATTTCCAGTGAAAATGGGATCCATGTCACTTACTATAATATTTGGAGTACCATGTAGTTTCTGTACTGTCTCCATAAAATAATTGGTGACCATTCTTGCTTTGAAGGGGAGAGATAGTGCACAAAAGTGTGCATATTTAGTAAGTCTATCAACAACCACCGTGATGACACTCTTTCCTTCAGATTTTGGTAAACCTGTGATAAAATCCATCGAGACCTTTGTCCACCATTGGCTTGGAATGGAAAGTGGTTGTAGGAGACCAAGGGTCTTAATTGTTTCCACTTTATTTTGTTTGCAAACTAAACATTCTGCCACAAATTTTTGAATGTCAGTTTTAAGACCATGCCAAAAAAAATCTTTCTTTACCCTGTGGTAGGTTTTTAAGAAACCTGAGTGCCCTCCTATCGGTGAAGAGTGGAATTCAAAAAGTACCTTTTGCTTGAGTTGGGAACTCTTCCCAAGAAATAAGTGATCCTTGTACCATAGCAAGTCATATTTCCACCTAAATGTATTAGAGGCACTGGGATCCTGTTGCAGCTTTTGAATAAATGTCCATATTTTTTTGTCATTTTTCCATTCATCCATTGCTTCGGCTATCCAATCTGGTTGGATGATCAAAATAGCATAGAGTAATGCTTCAACATCCTCATCTTTCCTAGAGAGTGCATCTGTGACAACATTTTTCTTCCCCTTTGGTATATGATTTCAAAGTCATATCCCAACATCTTGCTTACCCATTTTTGTTGCTCTTCTAAAGATAGCCTTTGTTCCAAGAAGTATTTAAGGCTATCGTGATAAGTTTTAACCTTGAAATGTCTCCCTATAAGGTAGGGGCACCTTTGCTTCAAGGCATGTAGTATTTCCAACATTTCCTTCTCATAAATAGGATTTTTTAAGTTCTTTCCCTTGATTGCATGACTTGTGAAGGAAATAGGGTGTCCTTATTGCATTAGTACTGCTCCAATTCCAATTCCTGAAGCATCACATTCCATAATAAAGGTTTTTATGAAGTCTGGTGTCGCCAAACTAGGAGCCTTACACATGGCCTCTTTGAGTTGTTGAAAGGCTTGAGTTGCCTCTGGAGTCCAAGAAAATGCATGTTTCTTCAGTAACGATGTTAGAGGAGCTGATATTCTTCCATAGTTTCAAACAAACTTGCGGTAGTACCCTGTCAGACCTAAGAATCCTTGAATATTATTCAGGGTTTTGGGAATCAACCAGTCCATCATGGATTTAATTTTTTTAGGGTCTACCTTGACACCTTCATGAGATACAATATGACCCAAATACTCTACCTCCTTTATCCCAAAGAAACATTTTGAGGGTTTTACATAAAGTTCTTTCTCATTTAGTAGTTATAGTATCCTGTCAACATGTTGAACATGTTCTTCCCAAGACTTGCTATAGATTAGTATATCATCAAATAATACTAGCACAAATTTTCTAAGGAAAGGCTTGAAAATAGAATTCATCAAACCTTGAAATGTGGAAGGTGCATTTGTTAGACCAAATGGCATGACCAAAAATGCATAGTGACCATCATGATTTTTGAATGTTGTTTTGGGGATGTATTCATCCTTCATTCGAATCTGATGATACCCGAAACGAACATCCAACTTTGTGAATACAACTGCTCCATGTAATTCGTCTAACAATTCATCAATGATGGGAATGGGAAACTTATATTTAATGATGATATTGTTGAGCTCTCTATAATCAGGACATATACTCCATGATCCATCTGGCTTGCATACCATTTCCACTGGTGCAGAGTAAGAACTTTGGCTAGGCCTAATTATGCCAGCCTCTAACATTTCATCCACCATACGCTCAATTTCACTCTTTTGGCTATAGGGATATCGGTAAGGTCTGATGTCAGGAGGAACAATGTCTAGAATTAAGTGGATAGCATGATCAAAGTCGTGAATAGGTGGAAGACCTTTGGGAATATCTTCAAATACCTTGGAATGCTTATTAATGACCCTTTGGAGATCTGGAGAGATAGGGAATTTTGAGGTTTGAACATCTAATGAGCATAATTGTGCAACTATACCTTGATGTCCCTTTTTAAACAATGTTTTCATACCATTATTTCTTATCACCTTCCTTGGTTTTCCTGCAATACCATTTAACTCATATTCTTTACCTTCCCATGAAAATTTCATGAAAAGTTTTTGAAAATTAAAATCCATTGTTCCCAATTATTGTAACCATTGGACACCCAAGACAACATCAGCACCACCCATTGGGATAGCAATCATTTGACTATTCAATACATATTCCCCCATAGCTAGATTGATATTATGGCATTTCCCTGAGCAATTTATAGTTCCTCCATTTGCAATCATTACTTGAAATTCTGGTGCTGGATAAACAAAGCAATTAAGAACTTTGGCTAATTTACAGTAAATGAAATTATGAGTACTACCAGAATCAATCAACAATGTTACCTTCTTCTTTTTGATGTATCCTTCTATCTTGAGAGTTTAAGGAGTGCTAATTCCAGCAAATGCATGACAAGATATGGTGGGAGTAAGTTCTTCTGAAATAGCATCTTCTATTTCTTCTGAAGTCGCCTCTTCTTGAGATGCTTACTCTTCTTTTGGCTCTTCCTCTTCATAATCTATGTAGAATAATTTATTCGTGTTGCACTTATGTCCCTTACTATACTTGATGTCACAATTAAAGCATAATCCTTTTGCTCTTCTTTCATCTAGTTGTTGGGGTGTCAACCTTTGTGGTGGTTTATAAGAAGGAACATTATTTTCTCTATATGTGTTGGAGAAGACCTTTCTAGTAGTCATTACCATATTTTTATTTTCAACCTTCCTTTCCATCATGAAAGCCTTCTCTAGCGATGATGGTTCAAAGAGGCGCACCTCATGTTGAATGTTATCTTTAAAGGTTCTAATAAAAAGATCTAGTAACAAATTATCTTCTGAAACATTCTTCACTCTGAGACTTAGCTGTTGAAATTGCTTGATGTGATCGGTAACTGAACCTTTTTTCTTGAGATTTACCAACTGACTAAAGAAGGTGTTGCTATTTATATCCCCATAATGTGAAATCAATTCTTTAGTGAATATAGACCAAGAGATAATAGACTCCTTTTTACAGTCATAAAGCCATTGCTACCATATAAACTGATCAGGTTCTAAATACAAGGATGCAATAGTTACATTTTGCATAGTGCACACCTGGTGCAGATCAAATAATTGCTCTATATGAAAAATCCACGTGATTGGATCCTTGCCATCAAAATTCCGCATGTCAATCTTGGGTATAAAGTTGTTTCTTGTACCTGAATTGAACCTATGATGTTGTAGTGAATCATAAACTTTTGAGGACTCTAAATTCCTACTCTCCAATTGTTTTTCATTTTTTTCCAAACGTGATTGGAATAAGCCATCTTGTTCCTCCTTGTCCTCTTCTTGAGTAAATAATTGAGGAATAAAGTTATGCTTGATATCCTTGATAAAGTCCTTCAAGTATTGAAGATATTCTTTACTAGCCATCCCTTTGAGATCCTCTTTAGTAGCCATCTTCTTTTCCAATTTAGCAAAGTCATCAATTTTCACATTTCCTTTAATCATGTCTTCCAACTTGGACACTCTAAAAGAAATGTCTTCCATTTCCTCGTATGTCGGGGATGAATCCTCTAGGGGTTTGAGTGGAGTGTGATTATTTCCACTTCTTATGGTGGAATTTTTAACAATATCACACCCTAGGGTTTACCACAAATATATCCTTCTACTAAAAGCTATTCAAATGCAAAATGGCGTACATTTTTCAATCGCTAATTAGGAGACTGTTTTAGGGCCGACTTGTAACTGAGCTAAAATTTGAATTGTGAATCCTCTGACTCTTAAAATTCGGCCTGTAGTACCTTGATCTGTCCTATTTCCAATGCCGCAGGTATGACCTAATTTGAATGAGCCAACAAAAATTTATTTCAAATATACCAAAGCTTCTTATTTTTGGCCTATCCAAAAGAGAGAACTTGTACTAAATGCCACGCATCCCTTGTTTTTTTTTTGTATCTGAAACATCTTCCATGGATACCCTGGTCTGTCTTCTTTCATATGCAACTGGTATCACTCCATTTGGATCTCGTATTCCTCATATATGACCTTTTTCCCAAGAACACCTTTTTTAGACTAGCTGCAGGACTAGTCAAAAACCCTATATTCCTCCACAATTATCTCTGAAACGGTAATGGATCAGGATCTAAATTTTTTACTGAAGATATTTCAGCCTGTTTTGGAAGTGGGTTTTTAAACTTGATCTCTTATTCATTGTAGAAACAAAGTTGTAGTGAATGTTACAATATGACTCGTTTTGCAGAAGTCGGTCCCGAGGAAAGAGCTCTGATACCAAATGTTAAGCAACAAAGTCCCAGATATAGCATAAAAAGAGAATAAATAGACAATAAGAGAGTAATCCAGGCCTAAAATATGAATAGTAGAGATAAATATCAATCCTCTTCGAGGGAGTAACCTCCTTACACAATGTACTCAGTACACAAGACAAGATAAGATACTATGATGACTAAAATGAGAATATCTCCTTCCTATATATAGGAGATAAAGGTGTACAATAACAACTAATAAACCCAAGCCTACATAAATAATATGTAATGCACCACAATATAGGGGGTAATGCTCCACACAATATGGTGTAATGTGTCATCATTAACGGCTTAACAGGATACTCTTATATTTACTCCCTTTTCGTCTAAAAAGGATTGTCCTCAATCATTTAATAATGATATTAAAATCAATTTGATTGATAAATACATCTTGACTATGAATCTTTATCGAATCAATAAAAACAATACTTATCACACATGTATAAGGTATATCTCATCAACATTTCTATTTAAACATGTATTTTTTAGAATTAAAAAAAAAACATTTATGTTTAAACATATATTAAACATATTTGCATGAATATTTTCAAATCTTCTCTACAACAAAAGCATTAAACTCTTCTTGAACGGTGCCAAACTCACTACTATAACCCTTCCTCTTATCCATACTCCACATCGATTCCATGTTATATGGTTTGTATCTCATCCAACATTTCCAAATTGTAAATATGCAAGTAGTGTGACATTCTAAAATGAAATTGTTCTTGGTATTCTTTGGTTCTATAAAGTTGTTTCACATTCAATTGAAATATATCTCCTTTATAAAACAAGTTGGTTTGCCACAATTGATCCCAATTGATGTTTTGCATGGTTTTAACAAAAGCCACAAGGTGGTAATGTCCCCATGCCTTGATATTGTGGCCTTGTAAATAGATAGACTAGTCTTGAAGGGATCTGAGCTAGTAGAGGAGGAGGTGCTGCATTTGATAATTTCATACAACTTCTAAAAGGGAAGATGATAAAGGAAATGAAAGTATTAGAGATAATTTACAGATAAGATAGCAAACAAAAATGCTTATATATTTATTCCAAATGATGTGTCAATTGTAACAGGTAACCAACAAATTAAGTAACACTTGGGTTTTTCTTGTATTGAAATGAAATGCATTTAAAAACCAAATTATCTAGGAAGGTTGGGAAAATTCATAGCAAACGAGGCCCATTCTAAAATGCAACATTGTAAGAACATCTTTAAAATTTTGAAAACCACCAAAGACTTCACATAATCTAGGTCGATCACAAATGTTCAAAAAAACATGTTGCACATATTTATGTTGAACTAGTGTGAGGGAAAGAAAATCATCCACAAAATTTTAAGGTGCCATATATACTTGTCCTACCGGATCATGTATGTGTTTCATCCTCTTTTTCATTTTGTATTTTTCTTGAATCAACATGAACATGTCATATCACCATATATAGAGATGGTGGCTATTATGATTTAGCATAGAGATATGAACATTCCCCAATGGTATCTTATTATACTTGAGTAGACATGCTTGCTTGTACTCCATAGGTTTTTTAACTTAATAGACCTAAATTTCAGTTTAAAGAATCACTGTCTTTTTCCTCTCTCTATACTAATGGTAGTTGCTAGCACTTCTAAAATTTTGCAAAAAAATATTCCTAGCTTTCACCATAATGCATCCAAACTAAAAAGCAATTTTGAAACAATTTTTTATTTTAGGTTCAGAATATGAGAAAATTTCCATATAGAATTTGAAGACACCTGACAAAGTTCTTTATCCGACCTCCTACTTACTTTAACCCAAAAACACATCCATTGTACAAAAGATTCATGACAAGATATCATCAACCTGTGGACATGTTTTAAGGTTCGAAAGAAATAAAAAAAATTATCTTGAATAACCAACTTAAACTTTTAAATTTATTAAGACAAGAAATATGGAAGCTTATCTCTAATTATGATCCACATAATTCCAAAACAACAAAAAAATCACTAGTAATATTAAAAATGTACTTAGGTCAACTAAGTAAATTGAGAATACAAACTTATGAAGGAAAGTGATAAATGTATGTGACAAAAAACCTTCATAAAATGACTCTAAGGTTACCATTGTTTGCCTAAATACCATATGGATGAACTTCCTAAAGGCTAATGAACTTCGATTAATGGTATTATGACCTTTTCTATGATTAAATGTATTAAACACAAAAGTCATTAGAAGTATCAAGACACTGCTTAGTTTTGGTTTGAAAATTAAGATATTGCTTAGTTTTGGTTTAAAAAATAAGATCCACAAATTATACATAACAATAAAAAAATTCAATTATTCATCAATTTATAAGTTTCCTTACTAGACAAAGTATAGCATTCATTAAATTGGAAACTTACACCTGTACCCTATGAAAACCGTGTGCTATATCTCTGTCTGGTAATGTGGACGTTGATTCGTTGGACGGAGCTCCTCGATCCCATGTATGAATTGACCCCATATTTGTAAGGACACATGGTGGTAACTTGCCATTTTGTTACAGAGCTTTGTCTTGAACATAATAGATTAATACCTTTACCCAATCTATATATATCCACACAGGGACATAATAATGCTAACATCTAATTAGGTTCACAGAGTTATGCTTCTCCTCCTAACCCTAGCAATCACATTGTCATATTTGATATTAAATCTCCGCTTTTACGTTTATATATATCCCCTAATTCAACTATATAAACTTAGCATGAATAAAAATATCAACATTTCGAACCTCACTTCTTTAAATCATCCAATTGTTTCCTCCTTAAACAAATATGGCAAAATTGTTGTTACCAACTTCAACATACTTCAACATTGTCCTCATTTTATATAACCAAACATGTGAATTAACCTTTTCCACTATAGTAATTTGTTAAGTAATGTTCACTATCTTGTGTCTCGCACACACATTTTCAATCAACTTTATGAAAAGCTCTACTAGTATATTACCCTCGTTGCATATATTCCAATCAATAAATGTAATTTTGACATAACAAGTTCATGTTAAAAAAAAGAATGGAAATTGACAGAAAAATAAGTCAAGACATTTACAATATTACACAATCGATTAAAAAAACATCATAAGGGACAACAAAACTTGTATGACCTAGCTCGATGTCATTACAAGATATAGACATTTACAATATTACACAATCGATTAAAAAACATCATAAGTGACCACAAAACTTGTATGACCTAGCTCGATGTCATTACAACATATGTAACAACAATTTTTATAGTAGCATCTCATGTGCAATATTTTTATTTTATTTTTAATGTCTTTTTTTAGATGGAAATATCCACGGGAAACCCAGCAATACTTCCCCACATTAGTGGATGGTAGAGGTGGTAAACCACCGGCCATCCTCGCAGAAGGCCTAACCCCAAAGGACTCAAGGCTCAAACCCGTGACCTCTCCCCGAACCGAGAGAGTGTGCGCACGTCTTACCAATTGAGCTAACCCTTGGGGCTTATTTTATTTTCAATGTCGTTACAATATATGTAACAATTTTTTATAGTAGTATATTGCGTAGATATTTTTATTATTATTTCTTGTTGAGGGATATATACTCGGTCAATTTTAATTGACTTTTATTAAATTACATTTGTATATACTTTTTTTTTAAATTAAAAAAAAAAAAAAAAAAAAAAAAAAAATCTTATAATTTTATTATTAATTTTTTTTAATTTTAAAACAATATAGAAGCATGAATATAGCATTGAATGTATAGAATATTTGAGTTTGGTATTGATGTGAGGTAGACTCTTTTTTTTAATTGGGGAAGACTTTAATAGGTAATTTTATGTATTGTTTGTTTTAATGTTTAAAAATAAATAAATGGAAATTATTTTATGTTTTATGGAAATATATAATAAATGAGTAGTTTATTCTATGTTTTAGATTTTTAAGTGGGTTTTGGTTGGAATCTGGTAAATTTTTTGGTAAAATATAAATTTAGAAATTTTTAAATTGTGTTTTGAAACAATAAATTGATTCAACACCCTAAAATACTCCCACATCACATATATTATGCAATTTTCATTGTTAATATATGTGATTCTAAGATTTTTTACATATTTCCACCCGAACTCCAAACAAAACAAAATAAAAAATATACTCATAAAAGGTTGAAAACGTAGAACATTTAGACTAATATATATATATATATATATATATATATATATATATATATATAAACAAAAACTATTTTAAAAATTGAACAAAAAGTAACGAGCACATAGTCGAGGTCTCTTTCTTAGGGAGGGGTGAGGGAGTTATGAGCTAAGCCTCCTCCTCTAATGAAAACGGCATGAGTATCATGGTGTTGATGAAGAGGATGCTATTTTTTTTTCATAGTGGGGTGTGATGGGAAACCATTACGATGACCCCCCTCTCTCACCCCTAAACCAACTAGAATGTTAAAACTAACATGGACTTAAAGGTAGGAGGGGGAATGTGGGTATTACCCACTCTCCCTCATTGACCTTTCCATGACTTTGGGGAAGGAGTGGGGGCATATATTCAAGCACTCCCCATTGAATGAAAATGACCCACATGGTACTCCGATGTTAGGGGGGTGTTTTGAAACATTTACTACTCCACAAATCATTTCCAACCCATATGGTATTGCGGCATTAATCCATGTGGTACCATGTTTTTTGGGATGTTGGGCAATGTCATTACCCCCCTCCTTCTCATGAATTGGTGTTGTATGTCACAATGGGGTGAGGGGGAGGCAATGTATTGCATCATGTCCCCACGATTCCCTTGCAACATGTGCCAAGCATCAGTGGGGAAGGGAAGTGGACAATTAACCAAATCGACCTACTCTTGTTACATTGGGTGCTAAGTTACAATTTGTCAAATTGACCACTTCTCAACATGACCAGTGTTAAGAGTGGGTACAATGCTTGGGTTCTCCTCCTTCCCAAAATCATAAAAAAACATTTATATTTCTTTTTCTTTCTAATTAAGGAAATTAACAGTTAGGGTCGGGATTGTACTCATGTGACACAGAGTTGATTTCGGTTCGATACCACTATACCCCTAGGTGCACCAACAGTGCTCCATGTATGACACATAAGGATTAATAGAAGTTTGAGCTCGTGACATCACAATGAGTACTTTAATATTACACCCTCTCACTAACTCATCTTCACCCCAAATACTACACACATAACAAACTTAAGAAATAGAACATAAATAAAGAAAACAAAGTTGTTAAGAAATACAAAGTTTGTGTACCTTGTATTATTTTGAAAACAAAACACAATAAGCTTTTTTAGTTACTTTTTTATTTTTTATTTTTTAAACGAATATATTAATTTCTTTAAAAACAAAAATATATATATATTTATTTCTATTTTTAAAATTATATACTAGCATAGTTGGTATTTTTCTCATGTGTATATGTGAGAGAATTATTGCATTATTGCACTCTTTTAAGTCATTTGAAAACTTAAAGTCCTCAACGAACACAACATAATTTAAATCATTTGACAAATGGTTTATTAACAGTGTGAATTAATAGTGAAAAATAAGTGTCTTCTACCTTTTGCTTCTTCACTTGGTATTAACACTCTGCGGATTTATGGTGATTTAATAGTAATTGTTAATTGGACAAATCATATTTCCTTTCTTCATATTATCTTTCTTCACCACTAGTGACTCAAGACTGAAAATCTTATGAACACTTTTCATGATCCAAAAATTGAACATATATTATGTGAGATGAATATTGATACAAACTCCCTCTCAAAGAAGTCTTTGGATGGGGATGTAGGTCATTTCCATAGGATCACCTTCTTGATGGTTCTATAGAGTTTGAGGGCATAATTTTTTACCTTTGTTGAAGTAGATAATGTTACTTTTTACCTATTGTTTATTAGTCATGTATCTTTTTCAATGGTGTTTCAGACATGATATTATTTTCATATTGCTAAGGTACTTTCTTTACCTATATTAAATTTGTTTGGAAATTTTAAAAGAGCACAAGGTTTTGTTTCGGATGTCATATGATTTCATACATGAACAATTTTGCTATATACTTTTTAATTCTATAAATAGCAAAAGTACTTATATATATAAAAAAAATTAAAATTAAAATAAAACATGATTTAAATCATTTGACAAATGCTTCACTAATAGTGAAAAATAAGAATGAGAATTATGTTTATATAGCAAAACTTATTGGTAATGTTGTTATTCTTCACACATGCATGATAGATAAAAAGGAAAATTTTGAAAATAGAAATTTCAAATTACATTTAATTTAATAAACTTTATTTTTTGTTTTTTATATATATTTTAAAATAAAATAATATATAAAGTAGAAATAATTCAAAGGGTTAGTTTAATTGGTTGTTATCAATGTTGTGGTCATTTGATTAATTTTGTGGTAGCAAATTCCTAATTCAAACTCTCTTGAGGGATATATACTAGTCATGTTAATAGGTTTATTAGGGTTACCATCCACGAATGTGGGGGAACATACTTTAGGTTTCATCAACACAAAATTCTTGTTAGCATTTACTAACCTTTTCAATTGACCTGTAGAGATAAGTGACAAGCTTTTTCCATTCGATGTGCATGTATAACATATTCAATACCATCCTTGAAAAGATGATAGTGATTCTTATCCATCAAGAATATAGCCTTACGATCATACAAATAAGGGCTACCAAGTACATTGCCACATATATCCACTGGTACTACATCAAGCTCTACCTCATCCTAAAACTTATCAGAAACTGTAAATTTTAATATGCATTCATTGGTTACTTGCAATTGTGCATCATTAGTAACCCATCCCAGTAGATATGGCTTTTCACAAGGTATAGCAGCTAAACCTAGTTTCTTTACCACTTCTTTGGAAACTAAATTGACTTGTGACCCACTATCAAATAACATATCATCTTTCGAATGTTTATCAATGACCGAGACATGAAAGAGTTCACCTCATTTCTTATCATCTTGACTAGAAGAAGATTGTATACTTGCACTTCTATTTGCATGACAAGAAAGAGACATACCTTTATCCTTGCCTTGGATCTGAATAGATAAAACCTTACACTCATCATCAGAGTCTAATCCCACGTCCTGCAGCACTACAACAACATTCTTTGCTTTGCCTTTGTCTATGTACCCTACAACTTCTTTAGTCTTAATTCTAGATGTAACTTTCAACATTGTGAAACATCATGTCCATTTTTGCAATGGGAATATGTGGGTTTCTCACCTTCCTTCTTAATGGGTTGTCTGCTTACCTTTCCCCATGCCTTTGAATGTGTTGCCTTTTGGCTTGGCAAGTTGCATGGAATAGCTATCGGCAAAAATATTCCCCTTAGATTCAATATGGGTGGCATGTACGCATACTTCATCCAGATTGTTAGGATTAAACATAAAAATAGTATGCCTTAAGTAGCCATGTAAACCACCTGTATATTTAAGAAGGGTTTCCGAGGTATAGAGAGAAATACCCAACACTAAATCCCTTTTCCTAAACTCTTAAGCGTAATCTTGAACACTCTATCATTTTCATTTTCTAAAGCTTTGGCAATTTAGCAATTCATCATAGCCTATTGCATATACCCAAGTGGATAAAACTATTTTTTCAATGTTGAAACAAACTCATACGATGAGGAAATCACCTTACCTTTAGTAAGCAAGTCCTCTTGAGTTTTTTTCGTCCACCATACAAGAGCAGTGCCTCCAAGTCGTAATGAGGCCAACTAAATTTTGGTTTCACCTCCTGACAGCTTCTATATTCTGCAATAAACTTATTTTTGCCTAACCTAGTCATACAATTTTTCAGCATCATTTCTCCATAAACATAGGTAAATTATACTTGATGTCAAGCTTCAACAATGGGGTGTTCAGATCAATGTTCTCAAATTTCTTTTTATGTGCATTTTATAAAGTACTAGTTGAATCATTATTAGAAGAAGACGATGATGATGAAGAAAATGGAGAATGGGGAGTACGAGGAGGATCTCCTCCATTACCTTTGTTTCTATAAGTACTCCATAGAAGTACTCCATGCCTTCTTTATTTGATTTATTATCTTCTTCTCTGCTCTTCTTTGATAATATACAAACAACTTCTCTACCATGTCGGCCATCTGGTAGAAAGCTTTATGGAAAGCCTTCTCATCCTCTGCCCAATAGTCTTCCTTCGCCATTTTCTTGGTTCGAGGCACATGCCCAATTTATGGATTAAACGGTTGAAGTTCTGCTTTACCAATGTAAAGCTTCACCCTAGTTAGCATTCACAGACTCATAATTCTTGGGTTAACACGAGATCTGATACCACTTTATCTAGAAATGCTAGGATCTCTATAGTTAACTAAGCAAGAAAATAAAATGTGAACTGTGCCCAATGCTAAATTATCGGGTCGTAACAAATTTAGGAGAACACTTTAACAGAGAATTGTAACCACAAAATTGAAGATAGGAAATTGATAACAGAGTTCAGTATAATGCCTACGTCTCTAGGTCCCCTTTCAGTGCGATCGATCGATTATTTCTTCATATGCAAAGGTTACAGTAAAATTGAGAATTTACAAAGACAAGACTATGCTTAAGAATAACAATTTACCCAATTCAATACCTCAAACGTTCAAGTGAAACACAGCCTCCTCAAGCATGGGAACCACAAGTCATCCACAGTCTGAATGAAAGTATTACCAATGCTTTCTCTACCTCTCTATTTAATCTGTGTGTTTTGATCCTCCCCTTTCTTGTCTCTTCTGACCAACCTTGTCCACAATTGTTAATTAGAAGGAATTGACTGGTAGAGGTCCATGTATAAGGTGTCAATCGTGGAACAAAATGAATCTCAATGTCCAAGATAACTCTTCGGGTACACAGGGTACTCCCAAAAGACCGAACACCAAGAGCAGCCACTCACACAAACATATCATAGATCAACACACTGATATTTTGACGTGGTTAAAACCCTCGAGAGGGAAACAGTCCATGGCCCCAGCCAAATAGCTACTTGGAGCAATTTATTATGCGAAAGAAAGAAAGTTACAAATGAGCTTCTCATAATCGATCAACTAGCTAAGGACCCTCCATGCTCTTTAAATAGAGATCATGGACCAATCGGGTGTTAATCCACAGATCAAGGGTAGGTATGATCTAAGAGAAGTTGAACTGTCGGATCACTCTATGTCTAGAACATATCATGACCATTGGATTAGAATATTTACAAATGCATACTAATGCATACTAAAGAAACACACTTTAACTAATGGATATACTACACAAGTTGATCTTAAATAACTCCTAAGTGTCTAAATATCCTAACAATAACCTCAAGGATAGAATCCATACCCAAATTAGGAGTAACAAGACATGAATAGTAGATTAAATCCAAAGATCCTCATCCAAAAAACATCCTGTAGAACTACAGCAACATTCTTTTCTTTGTCTTTGTCTTTGTACCCTACAACCTCTTTAGTCTTAATTATGGATGTAACTTTCAGCATTGTGAAACATCATGTCCATTTTTGCAATGGGAACATGTGGGTTTCTCACATTCCTTCTTAATGGTTTGTCTGCTTACCTTTCCCCATGCCTTTGAATGTGTTTCCTTTTGGCTTGGCAAGTTGCCTGGAATAGCTATCGGCAAAAATATTCCCCTTGGATTCAATATGGGTGGCATGTACGCATAATTCATCCAGATTGTTACGATTAAACATAAAAATAGTATGCCTTAAGTAGCCATGTAAACCACCTATATATTTAAGAAGGGTTTCCAGGGTGTATAGAGGAATACCCAACACTAAATCCCTTTTCCTAAACTCTTGAGCGTAATCTTGAACACTCTATCATTTTCATTGTCTAAAGGTTTGGAAATTCATCATAGCCTATTGCATATACCCAAGTGGATAAAACTGTTTTTTCAATGTTGAAACAAACTCATAGGATGAGGAAATCACCTTACCTTTAGTAAGCAAGTCCTTATGATTTTTGTACGTCCACCATACAAGAGAAGTGCCTCCAAGTCGTAATGAGGCCAACTAAATTTTGGCTTCATCTCCTGATAGCTTCTATATTCTGCAATAAACTTATTTTTGCCTAACCTAGTCATACAATTTTTCAGCATCATTTCTCCATAAACATAGGAAAATTATACTTGATGTCAAGCTTCAGCAATGGGGTGTTTAGATCAATGTTCTCAGAGTTCTTTTTATGTGCATTTTATAAAGTACTAGTTGAATCATTATTAGAAGAAGACGATGATGATGAATAAAATGGAGAATGGGGAGTACGAGGAGGATCTCCTCCATTACCTTTGTTTCAGAAGTACTCCATGCTATCTTTATTTGATTTATTATCTTCTTCTCTACTCTTCTTTGATAATCTACAAACAAATTCTCTACCATGTCGGCCATCTGGTAGAAAGCTTTATGGAAAGCCTTCTCATCCTCCACCCAATAGTCTTCATTCACCATTTTATTGGTTCAATGCACATGTCCAATTTCTAGATTAAACAGCTGAAGTTCTGCTTTACCAACATGAAGCTTCACCCTAGTTAGCATTCACAGACTCACAATTCTTGGGTCAACACGAGATCTGATACCACTTTATCTAGAAATGTTAGGATCTATATAGTTAACCAAGTAAGAAAATAAAATGTGAACTATGCCCAATGCTAAATTATCGGGTCATAACAAACTTAAGGAGAACACTTTAACAGAGAATTGTAACCACAAAATTGAAGATAGGAAATTGATAACAAAGTTCAGTAAAATGCCTACGTCTCTAGGTCCCCTTTCAGTGCGGTTGATCAATTATTTCTTCATATGCAAAGGTTACAATAAAATTTAGAATTTACAAAGACAAGACTGTGCTTAAGAATAACAATTTACCCAATGCAATACCTCAAACGTTCAAGTGAAACGCAGCCTCCTCAATCATGGGAACCACAAGTTGTCCACACTCTGAATGAAAGTCTTACCAATGCTTTCTCTACCTCTCTATTTAATCTGCTCGTTCTGCTCCTCCCATTTCTTGTCTCTTCTGGCCAACCTTGTCCACAATTGTTAAATAGAAGGAATTGACTGGCAGAGGTCCATCTATAAGGTGTCAATCTTGGAACAAAATCAATCTCAATTTCCAAGATAATCTCAAGGATAGAATCCATACCCAAATTAGGAGTAACATGACACGAATAGTAGATCAAATCCAAAGATACTCATCCAAAAATCTTTGCAAATCCAGAAAATCAAATCCATAGTCAAAATATCCAGATAAAACCATAACCGTTGATTAAATTTGTCATCGAGAAAGCTAGATCGTCGATCTTTAACGCCTCGACTGGATCTAATGCCGACCTTTCCTATGTTGATTGTATGATGCTAAATTGCAAGGTTGCTAACTGATCTGCTATCGACTTCGATTGGTCGACATCGGGGGTTTACAGTCGGTGATGTTAAATCTGCAACCAAAATGCTGGCGAGCCCTGACTCCAACTAGCCGACATCGGGGGTCGGCAGTCGATGATGTTGAATCAGCAACCAAAATGTTGTCGAGCACCGACTCCTGACTTTTCCATTGTTTCACCATTCGGGAGTCGGCAGTCGACCCGAACAACATAACAGTGTCGTGTAAACTTGTCGACTTTCCACTCCAAACTGTCCAATGTCAGGATTTGACAATTGGAGTTTCCAACCAAACCATGCTAACTCATGGTGCCCGACTGCTCCTGTCACATCCCCATGCCTCCAACCGGCGAAGAGGACGCGACAACAAGCTTCAAACACACGGGCTAAGCGCCCCATGAACATAAGCATGCACAAAATCGCTGAAACAAAATGTTGAACGGAAAGACATTGAAGTAAAACATGCACATATGCAATTAATCATCATACATAGCGGAAGAAACATCCATTCATACAAGCATTCATTCAACATGTTCAACATGATCATTAACAGAAAATATAGTTGCAGAAGTAAAAACGGACAAGATCACTTATCTTATGAGGAACTCCTTCCGCAACCAGCTACGTCGCTGCAACGTTCCACCCAACCATAGGCCAGCGTGCTCCTTAATCTCTCAGCAACGCTGCCACCCCCGAGCTGGGCATGATTCTCCAAGGAATAAGGGAACTAGCAGACTTACACATAGCCAAGGATGTACATAACACAGCCAAGCCAACACATTTGGGTTTATCAGGCCATCAAGGAGTTGGGAAAGGCTAATTGCTAAGCTAGTGAGCTCATTACAGAGCTAAGAACACCTACACCAGAACTAGCCTGACCTTTAAGACACCCACTCACACCCAACACAAGGAATCAGTCCCTTCTCTGCTACACATTCCCTCAGGCCCTGCATTCCCTTCAGTGCTATTCAGGGGTGGTGGAGAAGAAGGCCAGCCCTCTAGCTCTGTCTGTGTGGTTTCCAACCACCAGTTTTATCAAGCAAAACTAAGCCCCCATCCCTACTCCTTACACAGTCTGAAGACCATCCATTGCACTCATGCAATCATTCAATTGTTACAGCTTGACAGGGAAAACAAATCCCAAGTGGATTATACAGTCCTAAACGTATCAGTGGACATGGGGAAAGAACAACAGTCCCGAAATGTAATCAACATACCTTACCAACATACATGGGGAAAACAGCAATCCGTTTACACAATCGAAGCCGCTAGGGAAAAACGTACGCAGACCATACTGGGGACGAATCTACAGTTTCCCCACCGGTGCATGAACATCCATAATGCCGAACCCACAAATCATCCCGTGAGTAAAGGACGGAGCCACACCATTCTCAAATCCGCAGAGGAAAAACTGCGTGGTAAAACCAGAAAAATCTTATGCATGAGGGAGTAACGAACAGGAAATGCTGGAGAACGAACAGACCACAGAGAGGACGCGAAATTGGACGTGCGTGAGTCTTCAGCACCGTCGTAGAGAGAAGAAAATGTCTGCGTGAGACCAAACCGCCAAGAGCCTGTGCGTGAGAAGAATCGGACAATGGAGATAATGCGTGAGGATGAACAGACAGCCATGAGAATGCCTCCCCTTCATTCTTTTGCCCAGTGTGATGTTCAATCCGCTAGTGGAGTGTGAGTGTGGGTGAGGACTGACAGTCCTGCCACCCCACTCCCAAAAAAATTAACTGCCTTAACCACCAGCAACCATTCTTCAATGGAGGTGGTTGGGTAAACAAAGAAAGGTGACACATGGATTTTTTTTTTTACCCCATTGGCCAAGGTTTGACAAATTCCCCCACATCCTTATCCTTGTGAAAATCATGCCCCTTTCGATTTAGTTGCCACGACCATAGCTGGTTGGGGGCATGGGCTAGCTATGGAGCAAACCTCCCTCCATCGGACGGAGGAGGAGCAAAGTCAACGTTGACTTTGCTCCTCCTTCGTCTGATGGAGGGAGGTTTGCTCCATAGCTAGCTTATTCTGCTGGTTGGGTTCATTTAAATTAATTATAGATGCATATTTACATGATGATAACCATAATATATGCCGCATGCCTCGATATACCATCGGTGACAATTTAAATCCAAAACATAGCATAACTGATCAACGGTGGGGCCTTGGCCTTTAGCTCCACACCATGATCATTTACAATATGTACATCATCATATACATCTAATGCAACGGGGTCAAAGTAGGGGCATTACAGCTCTAATGCCAAAACTTCAAAGTGTTGTAACTTAGTCATTTGAAGTCCAAGTTTGATAAAATTAGTATTGTCAAAAAGCTCTCGATGAGCACTATGAAACTGTAACTTCCCCTAAGCAATTGAAGAAGATGGAAATTGATGAAATGGGAGATCCTCTTGGATCAGTTATGATTCCACAAGTGGTGAAGTGGTAGTGGGTTAAGGGAATATGACCTTAGTGAGCTTTAGTTTATATTCTTAAAGGCCTTAGCCATTTAACCCAAAGTTCCTAAACCATAATTAAGATTTGTGCTTTAATTAAAGCATTATTTAATTATCCTAAGAGTGGATTAAGAGGGGAAAAGTAGTTCCATGTGGAGTGGCCACATGCAAAATCTAAAATATTCTTATAAATGGGATAATTCAAGTGGGGGATGGGTTCATTCCTCATTAAATTTCCCACCATTTGAATTGCATTCACCATCATCATTGCAATCCCCTTGGACTTACCATAGCTTGGTACTATAACAGAGGACTGAGATGCCATTGTTGCATATGAAATATTCAGGTCATTGACCCCAGTAGAATATTGCATGAGATGAACATGGCTTGCATATTGTGCCCTGAAGTCCTAATTCAGAGACTTCATGTCTAGCCTATGCTAGAGTGCTAGAAGGGAACCAGAGGCTACCCAAGGGACTATTAGCTTAGAGAAGGGAGCTTTTTCCTAATGTTGTGTAGGTTGATGGGGAGGGAGGACTGAGGATTGAGACAATTGTGGAGGGGAATTATATACTAGTGGGTTGCATGAAAGTTTGAGCTAAGAAGAGTTGTATTGGGGAGATATTTTCCCTTATGTACTGATAGCCCTAAATCGTGGGTGGCCTGTCAAAGTAAGATATGGCTTGACATAACCTATGGATGGGAGGAACGTCCTTTACCTACAACTAGTTAAAGAATAATTGATTAAAATGATAAGTCTCTAACTGTGTATGAATTCCATGGTTAATTCTATGTTTACATATTATTTATTTGTTGTTTTATGTATGAGTAATGTATGGAATTGCATGGCATGGCATGGCATGTATGTTTTGTGTTGGATATTATCTATAATATTTAACAATTGAATATATGTATTTGGGTGACCATAATGTTCGTATTTTTCTATGTAATTGCATGAATTTCATGGTGTGAGTTGGATGTAATTGACATCATGGGTATCATATATGTAAATCGGGTTTCCCATCACCTCATCATTATCATAGGGGTGGTTGGGTATATTACATATTGGTATCGAAGTCAAGGTTTTCATCACTGAGGCTACATGGGATGAAATTTGGATTTACATGCAAAATTAGAGGTTGTACGCAAAATGTTTGAAAAAATATTCCTCTTAAATTTGTGGTTTTGATGCTTAGATGGTATCATTGTATTCAAGATAAAGTTGGTGATGTACAAATACATAATGGAACAATTGGGTTTAAGAAAATTTGGGTAATTTCAAACCAATTCCATGGAATTACAGTTTGGGTCGATGGACAAAAATTTCAACTATGTTAGTTGACGGAAATTTATAGTCAGAGGAAATATAGGTGTAATTCTTTTATATGCCAAATATGCATTTCATTAGCCAATTGTACAAATATTTGAAGTTGAACTATGCATGAAATTTTGAAAATTTGAAAAAGTTCATGTGAGTCCCATAATTACCACATGTACATGTACGATGTGGATCAACCACATGTAATGGGGTGATGTGGATAGAGATGGCGTAGGTCATCCACATGGATTCAGTGTACATGTATCATTCCTGGAGGGGATTGTATGCGTGGGTGGAATCCATGTAAAACATATATGTTTGGTTTATGCCATAGTCAACCACAAAGCATTTAGAGGAATATGAGACAAGCTCGATCCGACCGTTTATCCTCACTAAATATCAACGATTCTGGATGGTTTTAAGGGCATGAGATAACCACGAGTTAACAAGAAGGGGTGCCCTGGAAACCAAAAGCAACAAAGAGAGTGGTTTTTCCCCATAGTATTTTTGGGGGCACAAACCTGGTTTTCAAAACCACTATCGGGTCCCCCCAAAACCACTTAATTGGCCCTCTGAAGCTGCTTAACCAACGTGCTTCCAACTATGAGAGGAACATACATTTGTTTGTACTCCATCACGATCGAAGGTCGTAAGGGGATAGGGGATCATGATTAGTGGGGTCATGAATTCAAGTAAATGTGCCATAATTAAATCTTTCTGTAGATCATCATAAGAGATCAACGGACAAGCATGACTTTGGGGGCTTAATGTAATCATGAGATAACACAAGGCAAGGCCCATAAAACCAAAACCACTAAATGTAGGTAGTTTACCCTCTAGTGTATTCGGGGGCACGCACATGGTTTTCAAAACCATAATTGGGCGCCCCCGAAACCACTCATTTTCCCCTCTGAAACCATCACGCCAACATGGTCCCACCAGGGCCTGGTAAGGATAGATAAGCACTATGAGGACTAATTGAGATCGTACACGTGGCCATGGGACCACTATGACATCATGATGATGTCATGATGACGACATCTAATTTTTTAAACTTTGTGTTAATGTACAAGAATGATCAGAAAATAACAACAATCTCAATAGTTGTTTTCAGGTGCATGGAATTGAAAAATACAGTCGATCTTGTGCGTTGGATTGCGCTAAATCAAAAGATTTATTTAAAAAAAAATGATGGCATTGTCCTCGACCCTCCCTGCACCGACAGAGGCTGTAAGAGAGCAAGCCCCCTTGACCCCCCTTTTTTTAAATCTCCAAAGTTAGTTTCTAAGTTTAAAGGTGACTACATGAACAATATAAAATTTGGTAAAATTGTGTATTATAGATAACTATAATTTTCAACTCCAATATCATAATTGAGCACAACCATAGTCATTGGAAAGATTATCAAGAGGAGAATAAAAATAAGCAGGATTTCATAATAAAACAATAAAGATCCTTGACCCCTCCCTGCACCGACAGAGGCTATAAGAGAGCAAGCCCCCTTGACCCCCCTTTTTTTAAATCTGCAAAGTTAGTTTCTAAGTTTAAAGGTGACTACATGAACAATACAAAATTTCGTAGAATTATGGATTATAGATAACTATAATTTTCAACTCCAATATCATAATTGAGCACAGCCATAGTCATTGGAAAGATTATCAAGAGGAGAATAAAAATAAGTAGGATTTCATAATAAAACAATATATATCCTTTCAGGAAATGCGCAGAAAGGGACTTGTAGGTCCTACTTGACAAACATGTGAAAATGTGTTTTTGATAATTTAAAAATATATGGATATATATGGAATTGTTATTGAATTTTATAATTATTTTTTGTCTAACAAATATAAGAACATGAACACACTACAAATACAATTTGGAATTAAACATAGTCACAAGACATGTTTCCAGAAAAATACAAAGCAGTAAAATGGAAGAAGGGGAGCTTTCATATAACCATGAAGAAGATGTCAGAGATCGAGATATTATTGTGCGAAATGCAAAAAAAAAACAAGCATATAGAAGATGTAAACCCAGTAGAATTTTTGGAAACCATGAGAAGTATGAGGATGGAAGTATTATAGGGAATACAATGAGAGGATGTTGAGGGCCCAATAGTATTGTCTAGAGTTGAAACTATACATAATTCTACTAGTGATTATAGAATATTCAATAACATTTAGCAGATCATTACCCAAGACATTAATAAACGCTAGAAAAAATTATGAGGTCCACCCACTAGGGCCTAGGATTCTATCATTTTTACTCATTCTGAGAATAGCTTTCAATTCGTCCATAGAGACAATAGCGAACAAGGTATCATTGTCTTTTTCGTTAATCCATTTTGGGAAAGTCGAGACAGTATCAACAATATATGCTAAATTGTTCCTCTCAAGTTCCGAGTAGATTTCTAAAAAATACTAAACATCTTCATCGGCTAAATTTTCAAAACCTTGGATAATATCCTTTATGTTCTTCTTTAATTCCCAAATAGTATTCCTGTGTTTCCTCTAATTTGCAAATTTGTGAAAATAGGTTCTATTCTCATCTCATAAACCAAACCATTCTACTCTTCAGCCTAAATTTTGCTTCCTTTTCCCTTAATATGCCATTTTGTTTTCTTTTTTCAAGGTCACTCAATATATGCTTTACCTCACCACTATCGGGCCCAATTACATATGAAAATACCTCCTCTATTATGGCTTCAATATCTCTTAGTCTTTTATCTATGGAAATCTTCATATTAATAGATCATTCAATCGAAGCCTTTTTCACACAACTCAATGATTTAGCAAATTGTTGGATATGGGTTAAACCAATACTGTCATCAAAACTTTTCCACTTTAAACTAATCATGTAGATATAATCATAATTTTCAAGCCATTGGGAATTAAAGTTAAAAGGGGCTACAGGCTTGTACTCACCTTTATCCATTTGAAATAAAATTGGTAAATGGTCAGAACCCCCACCTGTAAGCCGCCAGGATCTACATCTTTCCACTTTTCTCAATAAATCCCGAGACATCAAGAACATGTCGAGTCTCTTTTTTATAATGGCCTCCCCATATCTCCTATTGAACCAAGTAAGATTACAGACATTTGGCTCAATATCAACAGTATCCAAGGATTCCAGCGGATCAAGACAAGATCTGTTAAAACATTATCAATGGTATTATCCCATGCTTTTACATATGTTAAACTAATGTAAAAAATACATTCGAGTAAAATTTATTGGGATACTCTTGTACTTATTCTCTTTTCGTCTAAAAAGGATTGCTCCCAATAATTTAATAGTGATAATCAAAAAATTTGATTGATGAATACAACTTGACTATGAATCTTTATCAAATCAATAAAAACAATACTTATCACACATGTATAAGGTCTGTATCTCATCAACATTTCTATTTAAACATATATTTTTTAGAATAAAGAAAAAGGTTGTTTAAACATATTTGCATGAATATTTTCAAATCTTCTCTACTACAAAAGCATTAAACTTCTCTTGAATGGTGCCAAACTCACCACTCTAATCCTTCCTCTTCTCCATACTCCACATTGATTCCATGTTATACGGTTTGTAATCCAACATTTCCAAGTTGTAAATATGCAAGTGGTGTGACATTCTAAAATGAAATTTTTCTTGGTATTCCCTCGTTCTATAAATTTGTTGCACATTCAATTGAAATATATCTCCATTATAAAACAAGTTGTTTTGCCACAATTAATCTCGATTGATGTTTTACATTATTTTAACAAGAGCCACAAGGTGGTAATGTCCTTGTGCCTTGATATTGTGGCCTTGTAAATAGATAGACTAGTCTTGAAGGGATCTGAGCTAGTAGAGGAGGAGGCACTACATTTTGATAGAAAGTCCTAAAAATAATTTCATGCAACTTCTACGAGGGAAGATAATAAAGGAAATGGAAGTATTAGAGATAATTTACAGATAAGATAGCGAATCAAGCAAACGAAAATCCAGGCAACCAACAAATTAAGTAACACTTGGTTTTTTCCTTGTATTGAAATGAAATGCATTTAAAATCCAAATGATCTAGGAAGGTTGGGCAAATCCATAGCAAACGAGGCCCATTCTAAAATGCAACATTGTAAGAAAATCATTAAAATTTTGAAAACCACCAAAGACTCCACATAATCTAGGTCGATCACAAATGTTAAAAAAACATGTTGCCCATAATTATGTTGAACTAGTGGGAAACAAAATCATCCACAAAATTATAAAGTGCCAAAAATACTTGTCCTACCGCCTCATGTAGTTGTTTCATCCTCTTTTTCATTATGTATTTTTCTTGAATCAACATGAGCATGGCATATGACCATATACAGAGATGGTGGGTATTATGATTTAGCATATAGATATGAACATTCCCCAATGGTGTCTTATGATATTTGAGTAGACATGCTTGCTTGTAGTCCATAGGTTTTTTCAACTTAACTGACCTAAATTTCAGTTTCAAGAATCACCACCTTTTTCATCTCTCTATGATAATAGTAGTTGCTCGCACTTCTAAAATTTTGCAAAAAAATATTCCTAGCTTTCACCATAATGCATCCAAACTAATAAACAATTTTGAAACAATTTTATTTATTTATTTTAGGTTCAAAACATGAGTGAAATTCCATATAGAATTTTAAGACACCTTACAAAGTATTTAGCTGACCTCCTACTTACTTTAACCCAAAAACACATCCATTGCACAAAAGATTCATGACAAGAGATTATCAACCTGTGGACATTTTTTTCAGATTCAAAAGAAATATTTTTTTATCTTGAATAACCAACTTTAATTTTTAAATTTATCAAGACAATAAATATGGAAGCTTATCTCTAATTATGATCCACATAATTCCAAAACAACAAATAATCACTAGTAATATTAAAAATGTACTTAGGTCAACTAAGTAAATTGAGAATACAAACTTATGAAGGAAAGTGATAAATGTATGTGACAAAACGCCTTCCTAAAATGACTTACCATTGTTAGCCTAAATACCATATGGATGAACTTCCTAAAGGCTAATTAACTCTGATTAATGGCATTATGACCTTTTCTAGGATTAAATGTATTAAACACAAAATTGAATAGAAGTATCAAGACACTACTTAGTTTTGGTTTGAAAATTAAGACATTGCTTAGTTTTGGTTTGAAAAATAAGATCCACAAAATCTACATAACAATACAAAAAACAATTATTCATCAATTTATAAGTTTCCTTACTGGACAAATTATAGCATTCATTAAATTGGAAACTTACACATGTACCCTATGGAAACCGTGTGCTATAGCTTTGTCTTGTAATGTGGATGTCGATTCATTGGCCGAAGCTCCTCGATCCCTTGTGCAAATTGACCCCATCTCTGTAAGGACACATGGTGGTAACTTGAAATTTTGTTACAGAGCTCTGTCTTGAACAAATAGATTAATACCTTTACCTGAAATAATATATATATATATATGGAGTATGAGGGCGGAGATGGAGCTATACGAAGATGCGCAATGAGCAGGTGAAGATGAAGGTGAAAGGGTGGTAGAACGTGGATGGGAGAAGGAGCAATGATTTTTTTCTTAACTTTTCATTTTTTAAGGTTGATAAGGTCTAATAGCTTGGAGACAGCGTGCTACATTACAGAGCGTGTGAGCAGAGTAAACCTACCATGCAGATCGATGAAGTCCATTATGATTCGGAGGAGCGGGAGGGCGTCATCTTCAATACGAATGAAGAGGTGCATAGTACGGTGGTGAATATGGAGACAGAGGATGAGGAGGCGAGTTGTACGATGGCGCATGCGAAGATGGAAACAAAGGACGAATCACGCAACAAAACCATCCATGCAAGTGAAAACATAACAGCTCCAAGTCACGGTGACATCAGTAACAAAAACCATGAAAAACCAAAGGTGTCAGATCAGTGAAGAACGCTGCAGAATTAACAGTCGGAAGGGGCATCCTGATCGAATAGATACCGAATTATTTTAGGCTTACGCTAGTTGGATGATTCTGTGGAAAGACTCCAGGAAGAGAAGCGATGCAGGGTTGGATGAAAAGAAACTAGGAAGGAGAGCTGGGATATAAGATTGAGTTTCATGTTTTACCGCATGGTTGGTTCCTACTGAAGCTGCGTCGGTAGGAGGATGGGCGTAATTTGTTGGATAGGAAATGGCAGTGGGGACCTTCGGGCCTCATAATGAAGAAGTTGCTAATAGACTTCGATGCGAGGAAATAGCCACACAACCAACAGCAAATTTGGGTTATATTACCAGTTTTACCCATGGTATTCTGGCAAGAGCAGATTCTTGAGGCAATAGGAAATAAGCTAGGGAGGTTCATGGCACTAAAGGAGGACTGGGAATCCAAAATAGATCGTAGGTGTGCAAGAATACTGGTGGAAATAGACCTGAGAGATGGGTTGTTTGAAGAAATGGTAATCAAGATGCATGATAGCCTTTGGATGCAGCGTCTAGACTATTGAAAGGTACCATTTCGATGTTTTAATTCTCCTGAGGTCGAGCATTTGCATAAGGACTGCACAAATCATAAGAAGGACGTTCGATATAAGAAAGTTTGGATAAAGAAGACAGATAAGATAGGGCAGGAGGATGTCGCAGAGGGTGGCGGAACAGAAAAAGGTGGCGATTCAAGATTGGAGAAGGGCGAAAGGGAGGTCGAAGAGAAAGGAGAAAAGCAGACATGAAAAGAGAAACCATACAGCAGAGCAAGCACAAGGGGTTTTTACCTCAGCAGTGGCGAATCTAGCAGCCCCCAATAGTAAGGAACTTCAAGTAAAGGTGGTGGACACCTCAACATCGGCAAATCTATCATCCCACAATAGGAAGGAATGCCAAGTAAAGGTGGTGGACACCTCAGTGGCAATGAACCTAGCAGTCCCCAATAGGAAGGAACACGAGTTGCGAGATAAAAAGGTAATAATGACAAAAAACTCACTGCTAACCCTATGATTACAGCAATTAATGGTATAAGAGATGATGAAATAAGCGTAGGTGAAGTGACACATAAGACTATAACAAAGGAAGAACCACGAAAGCACCTAAGGAAGGACTATAACTTGTGAACCAGGGCCCCCAAAAATACGAAAGAAGATTGTATTTCTATGGGAGGGTTGGTTCTTAATTCTTACACTAAGCCACAGTTAGGAAGGAAAAACTTTCTTTCTAAGGCTCAGAAACAAGCGATTTTAGATTTAAAGCAGGGTAGGCAGGCAACGATAACTCGGGCGCTTAGAGATAAATCCCTAGGTGGGGTTATCAAATGAAAATTATGTCCCTAAACATAAGGGGGATAGGGGAGGTCCCCAAAAAAATGCCCTAAAATGGCTACTAGCCAACACAAGACCAGCGGTTTTACTTTTGCAAGAAGCAATGACGGAAGGAAATCAGGCTGAGGAGACGATTAGAGAATGCATTAATTATTGGGAAATGGCAAGCATTGACACAGATCGCTACTCAGAAGGAACCTTAACAACTTGGAGTCCTGGCTTAAAAACAATCTCATTTAACCGATACGGACCAGTTTTTGGGACAAAGTTGGAAGAGGGGGGGATCGGGAGGCAATTCACAATTCTGAACATTTACAGACCCTTCTATGATAGAAAATTGTTCTCAGAGAAGTTGGTTGATTCAGGGGCCCTAGATCTCCCAAATGTGATTATTGGGGGAGATTTAAACCTAACCCTCTCCACTAGTGAAATATGGGGCAAAATCGCGAGAGTTGATGCATTAGGGCCTTTCTTCAGCTATCTTTTTTAACAAAAAGGCTTAATCGACATAGCTCCAACAAAATTGTTGCCCACAAGGAGAAATAACAGCGGGGGAGAGCAGGTCGTTTCAAAAAGGCTTGACAGGTTTTTGATAGCATAAAATCTAATAAGTGATGACATAATTATGCAAGCCACTGTAGAGATGGGTGGTAACTCAGACCATCAACCGATAGTCCTTACAGTCAGGACCCCATAGGTTAAACCTCCCTCCCCCTTCAAGTTCAAGCCCCAGCGGTTGGCAGAGGAGGAGTACCGAACCCTAATCATAGAAGCCTAGGAACCTCTTTAGGAGGTCCAAAATCACTCCTTAATGAAACATATCATGGATAACCTCGCCAAACCAAAGAGGATCTCAAAGGATTGGGATAAGAATTTTAGAGAAAGGAAATAGGAATAAATGAGAAATGACGAACTTCATATCACAGAGCTATATGAAAATAACAAAGAAGGGGTGTTAAAAAAGGCAGAACTAGGGATTTTATAAAAACTAGAAAGTAAGAAGGACTCATTACTACTACAGGAAGAGCAGAAATGGAGGCTTAAAACCAGAGCCCTATGGCTAGAGGAGGGGGATCAGAATACAAAGTATTTTCATAGATATTCATCCCAACGGAAGAGTACTAATACCATCCACGAAGTCAGGACAAATCAAGGTAGTTGGGATAGGAATTTCCCGGAAAAAACCCAAGCATCAGTAGAACATTTTCAAAGAATGTTCAAAGAACCTAAAGGATGACCACTAGCTGAGATCCTTGAGGTTCTGAACCTATTTCCGAGATCAACCACACAAGAAATGAATGAAGAATTATCCAAAGATGTAATGGAGGAGGAGATACAACAGGTATTGCATTCCTTCCAAAAAGCAAAAAGCCCTGGGCCTGATGGGTTTACCTTAGAATTATTTCTAGGTTTTTATGACAAGATAAAGGAAGATCTCCTTGTAGTTGTCAAAGAATCTTGAAAGTCTGGAAAGGTGCTAGGGAGCTTCAACTCCGCCTTCATAAAATTGAGCCCAAAGAAGTAGAAGACAGAAACCTTTAAAGATTTCATACCTATTTCATGTTGTAACATGATCTACAAAATAATAGCAAAGGTGATTGCACAAAGAATAAAACCTATTCTAAGCAAGGTAATTTCAGAAGAGTAATTCAGGTTCTTACATAACAGACAAATTCATGATGCAGTCTCCCTGTCCCAAGAAGCTTTACACTCCATCAAGAAGGACAAGCAGAGTGCCTTTGCCCTAAAACTGAACTTGTCCAAGGCCTACGATAGAGTAAGCTGGACCTTTGTCAAACTAATCCTTATTCAGATGGGCTTGGACATGGAAATGGTAGAATGGATAATGGGGTGTATTCAATCCACTAAATTTGCAGTTCTGATTAATGGGTCTCCCTCTGGCTTCTTCAAACCTTCTAGGCGAATACGACAGGGTTGTCCCTTATCCCCCTTCATTTTTCTTCTTGTGGTTGATGCACTGAGTAGGCTAATCCTTAAAGCAAAAAGGAAAGTAAAAATTGAAGGATTCAAGGTGTCAAGATCGAAAGAAATCACACACACTCTGTTTGTGGATGATGTATTGTTATTCATATTAGGAGCAGAGGTCAATGTGAAGGAATATCCATCCTTGATAGACAAGTACAAGAAAGCCATAGGAATGTTGATTAACATAGAAAAATCAATTTTGGCTCACAACGAATTTATAGAAGAGCTAGTTCAACACTCTAGAGAGATACTTCCCTATCCTACAAACCCAATCTCTGAAGGATTTAAGTATCTAGGTTTCTTCCTTAAACCCAACACCTATGCTTTCCAAGACTAGGTTTGGCTGTATCAAAAGGTAGAAGCTCGAGTCTCAGCATGGACAAATATGTTCCTGTCCAGAGGGGGCGGATTGGTCCTATTAAAGGTAGTTTTGTAGAGCATCCCAGTCTACTGGGCATCCATCGCGTACGTACCCAAGGGAATTCTAACAAAAATAAGGAAAAAGTGATTCTCTTTTTTATGGATAGGAAGCAAGCAAAGTGAGGGCATTCCATTGGCCAAATGGACAACCATTGCTCTACCAAAGGAACTTGGAGGATGGGGAATCAAGAACCCATTGCTTTTTGCAGAGCATTGGCAGCCAAATCATTATGGAGGATTGTTCAAAACACAGACACCCTGTGGGGAAGGATTTTATGCTCGAAATTTGTCCAGACATTTCCTTGATAGATTGGTTCAGGAACCCTAACAAGTCTTACAAAAATGGGTCCATGGGATGGAAGGCTATGGTAGTGGCATTCCCACTCATTAGTAACTGGACAGCTTGGAAAATAGGGAATGGAAGAAGTGTCAAGTTAGGGGAGGATCCTTGGGGAGGGTCCGGGGAGGACTACAAGCTGCCCAACTCTGTCATAACTCAGCTAAGAGAGAAAAGATGTTTTAAACTAGCGGATGTGCAAATACAGCAGTCCACTCCTCTAGGAAGAACAAGATGGAAAGATGCCCAAGAGCTGCGAATGGAGGGAGAAGATGTTGTGAGTTGGAGCAATTATGTAAATATGTTGGAGACAAACTTTGTTTACTTAGACAAAGATGACCAAGATAAACTAATCTGGACCAGGAATGCTATAAATGGAGACTACACAGCAAAAAAGGGATATGAAGTGGCAATCTTGGAAGAATTTGAAGGAGAAAAATCTTGGTGGGGGGGGGCTTGTGGGCCTCAAACAGCCCCGTGAAAACCATTCTGACATTTTGCTTGGAAATAAATAACAATCTCTTGACATGGGGCAACTTGAGGAAAAGGAGCATTCAAGGCCCAAGTATATGCATTCTATACAAATCGGGGGAAGAACTTGCCTCACATTTGTTTGGTTCTTATTCCTATGCAGGTCAGGTATGGACCAATGCATCTAGGGCCCTTTTTGAAGCCAGGATGAACAATATGGAAGAAACCCTGGAGCAGAGAACTCAAGCATGGAGGAACAATGCAAGGGTATGTTGTTTTGACGCCTTTCCTGTACTCTTTGTATATACCATATGGGAGGCCCGCAATAGAGCGATATTTAAAAACCTTTGGACCCCTCCTAACATCACATTAGCCTTGTAGGTGTAGAAGGCACAAGAACACGGATCCTCTCCCAAACAAAGGAAATCAGAGCTGTCAAGGCAGCAGAGTTTGAGAAAAGCTATCCATGGGCGTTTTTTATTGTGCCAGTCAAAGAGATCTGCCCATAGGAGCTGCAGGAGGCGTTATTTTTCTAAATGAGACAAACAAAAATTCCTTCAAACTTGGACTAGGAAGGGCTACTAATAGTAAAGCAGAGCTCTCAGCACTATGGGCTAATTTGAAGATTGCAAAAGATAAACAGATTTCAAAACTGCACATCTATGGGGATTCTAAATCGGTGATTAACTGGGCAATAGGGGAGAATAAAATTAGAGCTCCTCATTTGCAAAACTTGCTAAAGGCAATACATGCACTCCAACCAGATTTTGAAGCAATCATCTTCAATCACATTTACAGAGAGCATAATTCAGAAGCTGATACCTTGTCTAAGCTAGCCTTGGCCATTCAGCCAGGGATCATTGAAGGAGAAGTCGTCATAGATGGCGAAGCCACTCTTTTTTACACCCCTATTTGACAGGTGGAGTGGCAAACTGAAACTTTTGTTTAACAGCAGGATTGGTTCTTTGGAGAGGATACATTTACGAGGCATAAAGAAAATGAATGGCGATTATACACATACGTTTCGACATTGAATAGACAGGCCGAACGAAAGACTAAAAGAACGTACAAGCATAACTATTTTTGTTTCTGTGTTGATGATATAATTATTTAAGCAAAACATTTTTGTTCGAATGAATTATGCAGTGGGATAATGAAATCCGAACAGGATGAGCAATGATGCAAGCTCTCCGAGCAATGTAGTAATGTAAGCTCTTTTGAGCAGTTCAAGTTATTCAATGAATAAAGGATTTTTTTTCTCTGGAAATATATATATATATATATA
>LPNX010553668.1:467683-618879 GCA_001517045.1 Pseudotsuga menziesii
CTAATGTCTTAGCTAAGCATATGGAAATTCAACATATATATATATATATGGACATAATAACGCTAATATCTAAATACACTTATGGATATGCTTCTCCTCCTAACCCTACCAATCACATTGTTATATTTGATATTAAATATCCTTTTTTATGATTATAAATATCAACTATATACACTTAGAATGAAAAATATCAACATTTTGAACATCACTTCTTTAAGTTATCCAATTGTTTCCTCCTTAAAAAAATATGACAAAATTGTTGTTACCAACTTCAACATTATCCTTATTTTTTATAACCAAACATGTGAATTAACCTTTTCCATTATAGTAATTTGTCAAGTAATGTTCATTATCTTGTCTCTCTAACATACATTTTCAATTAACTTTATGTAAAGCTCTACCAGTATATTCTCCCTGTTGCATATATTCCAATCAATGAATGTAATTTTGACATAACAAGTTTATGTTAAAGAAAGTATTACATTGGATGGAGAAATGAGTCAAGACATTTACAATATTACACAATCAATTAAAAAAACATTATAAGTGACCACAAAACTTGTATGACCTAGCTCGATGTCATTACAACATAGGTATCAATTAAAAACACCATAAGTGACAACATCATAAGTGACAACAAAACTTGTATGACCTAGCTCGATGTCATTACAATATATGTACCAATTTTTATTGCAGCATGTCGTGTGTAATATTTTTATTTTATTTTCGATGTCATTACAATATATGTAATGATTTTTTGATAGTGACCTGATGATGCAGCAAGATTCGTTCGGATTTTAAGAAGTTAATGTCATATTTTTTTCTATCATATATACCAGAAACAAACTTAGCTTGCTGATAAATTTTCAAAGTCTATTTTGAAAGACACAGAAGGATTACTATATTGGGAAGAATGGATGGATAATCTTTTAAGTGATTTTGTCTCATAAATATCTATGATCTTTAGTTTTGTGGGGTAATTAGTTTTTTTGGCTTAGTGAGTCTTTCATACTTTTTCCGTTTTAAATAACATTTTTTTGGCTGCTGAAAAAAATAATAATAAATAAATAAATTTATTTTATATTATTATATTATGTGTAATATTTTTATTGTTATTCATTGCCAAGGCATGGATATATACTAATTGATGATTAGTCAACTTTAATTGGCTTTTATTGATTTGCATTTAAACACAAACGTTTTTACAAAAATTTAAAAGTTTAGTATAATTTTATTATTAAACATTTTTTTTCAAATTTTAAAACAATATAGAAGCATCAATATAATATTGAATGTATAGAATATTTGTTTTTGGTATTGATGTGAAGTAAATATTTTTTTAATTGGCTAGGAGTTTAATAGGTAATTGCATGAATTATTTGTTTTAATATTATGTTTAAAAATAAATAAATAAATTGTATTCTATGTTTAACGGAAATAAATAATAAATAAGTAGTTTATTCTATGTTTTAGATTTTTAAGTGGGTTTTGGTTGGAATCTGGTAATTTTTTTCTTAAAATCTATTTTTCAAAGTGTTTAAATTGTGTTTTGAAACCATAAATTGATTCAACACCCTCAAATACTCCCATGGCACGTATATTATGCAATTTTCATTCCTAATATATGTGATTCTAAGATTTTTTACAAATTTCCACCCAAACTCCAAACAAAACAAAATAGAAAATATACTCATAAAAAGTTGAAAACATAGAACATTTAGACTAAAGGATATATATATTACAAAAGTAATGACCACATAGTTGAGGTCTCTTTCTGATCCGTCGGACCTCAACTTGAGTGCATTAAAAGTTTATGTAAAGAATGTGTTTTCCAGTTTGCTTAATTCATGAACCATCATTAACAGAAATTAAATGCTTAAAACAGAAATGAAAAGCAAAACTGATAAACAGACGTGGGAAAAACAAACACAGAATCAAAGAGCCACAAAAACAGAAGTTGATAACGGAGTTCAACCCCTCCACTGGGCTACATCTCCGGGTCCCTTCTCCAATGGGTACCAATCCAATTAATCTCTTTAAGATGGTACAAAAATGGTTCTGGAATCAACTTCAACAACTGTAAACAGAATGTTGTACAACGTTTTTAAGACCTCTCTTCTGGAAATTACAATTAGCCTTCGAAAGGCAAAGAAAGCTAAATTATAACAGAGAATGCCGACTTCAAAAGAAACAGCATCGGCGCGCTTCACAGCAACTCCCCAAGCCTCTCATAGCAGAAAAGCGAAGCTCTGTGCTCCAACACAATCTAAATCTCCTTCCTCCTGTGTCCCCTGACGTGGCCAGAAGTCCTCTATTTAACGTTCAGGACAAGTAATGGGTTCGACTCGTCTTTATCATCACAGTTGTTATCTTCTTTATTATCGTTACAACCATATGCTAACTGAACCATGCAATCCCGCCAAGTCATGGCCCAAGCGTTATGTTACCACGATGTTTCAAATCCCCGAAACGTTGCAACCAACTCCACACGCATACGCTACCTTACAACACGTTGCAATGACCGCCACTGGGCTATGCCACATGTAACGTAACCGTTTGATGTCACCATCAACTTCGCAGCATATAAATGTCGCAGCATATAAGGACTTCGCCATATACTCGATCCTCTATCGCGGCATATAAGGACTTTGCCATATACCCGATTCGTTGTCGCAGTATACAAATGTCGCGGCATATAAGGACTTCCACGAACCATTCAATGCTCACTTGATGGTGCACAACTGCGCGGCCCCTACATAACTGCGCGGCATGTGCATATAATGGCTAGCATATGAGTTAAAACCATAGATTAACTACTATTGTACCATATTGGATTAGTGTAGTTTTGAAGATGAATAATCCACCGGATCACTTTCTTGGGGAGGGGTGAGGGAGTTATGAGCTAAGCCGCCTTCTCTAATGAAAACAACATGAGTATCATGGTGTTGATGAAGAGGATGCTATTTTTTTCATAGTAGGGTGTGATGAGAAATCATTACGATCACCCCCCTCTCCCATCCCTAAACCAACTATAATGTTAAAACTAACATGGAGTTAAAGGTAGGAGGGGGAATGTGGGTACTACCCCCTCTCCCCCATTGCCCTTGTCATGAATTTGGGCGAGGAGTAGGGGAAGAGATTCAAGCACTCCCCATTGAATGGCAATGACCCACATGGTACTGCGATCTTAGGGGGGATTTTTTTGAAACATTTACTGCTCCATAAAACATTGTCAATCCATATGGTATAGCGAAATTGATCCATGTGGTACCATGTTTTTTTGGGGATATTAGGTGATGTCGTTACCCCCCTCCTCCTCACCAATTGATGTTGCATGTCACAATGCGGTGGGAAGAGGGGAAGGCAATGTATTGCATCATGTCCTCATGATTCCCTTGCAACGTGTGTCAAGCATCAATGGGAAGGGAAGTGAGCAATGCACCAAATTGACCTGCTCTTGTCACATTGGGTGTTAGGTTACAATTTTTCAAATTAACCACTTCTCACCATGTTCAGTGTTAAGAGTGGGTACAATGCTTGGACTCCCCTCTTTTCCAAAATCATACAAAACATTTATAATTTATTTTTCTTTATAATTAAGGAAATTAACAATTAGGGTCGAGATTGTACTCACGTGACACGGGGATAATTTTGGTTTGATACCACTATACCCCTATACGTACCAACAGTGCTCCATGTACGACACATAAGGATTAATAGAAATTTGAACTTGTGACATCATATCACAAGTAGTACTTTAATATTACACCCTATCACCAACTCATCTTCACCCCAAATACTACACACACACATATACAACTTAAGAAGAAAATCATAAATAAAGAAAACAAAGTTGTTAAAATATACAATGTTTGCGTGCCTTGTATTATTTTGAAAACAAAACAAAATAAGTTTTTTTTATTTACTTTTTTATTTTTTATTTTTTAAATATTAATTTCTTTAAAAACAATATATATATATAGTCAGTATTTTTCTCATGTGTATATGTGAGATAATTATTGCATTATTGCACCCTTCTTAATCATTTGAAATATGGACTTAAAGTCCTTTATTAGTCAATGAACACAACATGATTTAAATCAATTAAGAAATGGTTTACTAGAAGTGTGAATTAATAGTGAAAAATAAGTGTCTTCTACCTTTTTGCTTCTTCACTTGGTATTGACACTCTACGGATCTATGATGATTTAATGGTAATTGTTAATTGGACAAATCATATTTCCTTTCTTCATATTATTTCTCTTCACCATTAGTGCCTCTAGACTGAAGATCTTATGGACACTTTTCATGATCCAAAAATTGAACATATATTTTGTGAGATGAATATTTATGCAAACTCCCTCTCAAACAAGTCTCTGGATGCGGATGTAGGTTATTTCCATAGTATGACCTTCTTTATGGTTCTATAGAGTTTGAGGACATAATTTTTTTGCCTTTGTTGAATTAAATGATGTTACTTTTTCCTATTGTTTATCAGTCCTATATCTTTTCCAATGGTGTTTCAGACATATGGTATTATTTTCATATTGCTAAGGTGGTTTCTTTGCCTATATGAAATATGTTTGGTAATTTTAAGAGAGTATGAGGGTTTTGTTTTGTATGTCATATGATTCTAGACATGAACAATTTTGATATGTACTTTTTTATTCTATGAATAACAAAAGTAAAAAAAACAAACAAACATGATTTAAATCATTTGACAAATGCTTCACTAAGAGTGTGAATTAGTGACAAATAAGAAGGAGAAGTATGTTTATATAACAAAAACTTATTGGTAATGTTGTCATTCTTCACACATGCATGATAGAAAAATTTTAAAATACATTTAATTTAAGAAGTTTTAATTTTTTGTTATTTTATATATTTGTTAAAATATAATAATATATGAAGTATAAATAATTTAAAGGGTTAGTTTAATTGGTTGTTATCAATATTGTTGGTCATTTGATTAATTTTGTGGTAACAAGTTCCTAATTCAAACCCTCTTGAGGGATATATACTAGTCACTTTAATAAGTTTATTAGGGCTACCATCCACGAATATGGGGGAGCATACTTTGGGTTTCATCATTACAAAATTCTTGTTAACATTCATTAACCTTTTCATTTGACCTACAGAGATTAGTGACATACTTGTTTTCATTCGATGTGCATGTATAACATATTCAATACCATCCTTGAAAATATGATTATGATTCTTTTCCCTGTAGAATATAGCCTTACGATCATACTAATAAGGGATACCAAGTACAATGCCACATATATCCAGTGGCACTACATCAAGCTCTGCGTCATCCTAAAACTTATCAGAATTTGTAAATTTTAATATACATTTCTTGGTTACTTGCAATTGTGCATCATTAGTAACCCATCCCAATGTATATGGATTTTCGTTAGGTATAGTAGCTAAACCCAGTTTCTTTACCACTTCTTCAGACACTAAATTGACTTGTGACCCACTATCAAATAACATATCAATTTTTGTATGTTTCTTAATGACCCAAACATCAAAGAGGTCACCTCATTTCTTATCATCTTGACTAGAAGAAGATGCATACTTGCACTTGTATTTGCATGATGAGAAAGAGACATAACTTTATCCTTACCTTGGATCCCAATAGTTGAAACCTTAGACTCATAATCGGAGTCTAATCCCACATCCAGCAGCACTACAACAACATTCTTTGCTTTGATTTTGTCCTTGTACCCTCCATACTTCTTTATTCTTAATTATGGATGTAACTTTTAGCATTATGAAACATCATGTCCCTTTTTGCAATGGGAACATGCGGGTTTCTCACCTTCCTTCTTAATGGTTGTTGTATGTTTACCTTTCCCCTTGCCTTTGAACTTGTTTCCTTTTGGCTTGGTAGGCTACTTGGAATAGCTATCAACATAAATATTCCCCTTAGATTCAATATGGGTGGTTTGTACGCATACTTCATCCATATTGTTAGTAACATAAAATAGTATGCCTTAGGTAGCCATGTAAACTACCTATATATTTAAGAAGGGTTTCCTGGGTATAGAGACAAATACCACTAAATCCCTTTTCCTAAACTTTTGAGTGTAATCTTGAACACTATGTCATTTTCCCTATCTAAAGCTTTGGCAATTAATCATAGACTATTGCATATCCCCAAGTGGATAAAATTCTTTTTCAATGCTGAAACAAATTCATACTATAACGAAATCACTTTACCTTAAGCAAGTTCTCCTGAGTTTTTCTCTCCCACCATACAAGAGCAATACCTCCAAGTCATAATGAGGCAAAATAAATTTTGTCTTCATCTCCTGACAACTTCTAGATTCAGCAATAAACTTTTTTTCCTAACCCAATCATCCAATTTTTCAGCATCATTTCTCCATTAAACATAGGTAAATTATACTTGATATCAAGCTTTAGCAATGGGGTGTTCAGATAAATGTTCTTAGAGTTCTTTTTATGTGCATTTGATAAAGTATTGGTTGAATCTTTATTGGAAGAAGACGATGATGAAGAAAATGGAGAAGGGGGACTGTGAGGAGAATCTCCTCCATTACCTTTGTTTCTAGAAGTACTCCCTACTATATTTGTATAATTCATTTTCTTCTTCTCCACTCTTCTTTCATAATATGCAAACAACTTCTCTACCATGTCGACCATCTGGTAGAAATCTTTATGGAAAGCCTTCTCATACTCTACCCAATAGTTTTCATTCACCATTTTCTTGGTTCGATGCACATGGCTCAAGTTATGCTTTACCAATGTGAAGCTTTGCCCTAGTTAGCATTCACAAACTCACAGTTCTTGGGTTAACACAATCTCTGATACCACTATATCTACAAACGCTAGGATATTTATAGTTAACCAAGCAAGAAAATAAAATGTGAATTGTGTCAAATGTTGAATTAACAGGCCATAACAAACTTAAGGAGAACACTTCAACAGAGAATTGCAACCACAAAATTGAAGACAGGAAATTGATAATAGAGTTCGAAAAAATGCTTATGTATCTAGATCCCATTTCAGTGTGACTGATCGATTAATTCTTCAAATGAAAAGGTTACAATGAAATTTATAATTTATAGAGACAATATTGTGCTTAAGAATAGTGATTTACCCAATGCAATACCTCAAACGTTCATATGAAACGCAACATCCTCAAGCATGGGAACCACAAGTCGTCCACAATCTAAATGAAAGTCTAACCAATGCTTTCACTATCTCTCTGTCTGATCTACTTGTTATGCTCCTCCCCTTTCTTGTCTCTTCTGACAAACCTTGTCCACAATTGTTAAATAGAAGGAATTGACTAGTATAGCTCCATGGATAATGTGACAATCTTTGAACAAAATCAATCTTAATGTCCAAAATAACCTGAAGGATATAATCCATAGCCAAATTAGGAGTAACATGGCATGAATAGTAGATCAAATCCAAAGATCCTCGTCCAAAAATCTCTGCAAATCCATAGTTGAAATCTCTTGATTAAACCAGAACCATTGATTAAATCTGTCATTGAGCAAACTAGACCATCGATCTTTAATGCCTCGAATGGCTCTGATGCCAAGTTTTCCTATCATGATAACCTGATGCCAAATTACAAGGATGATAACCAATATGCTATCGAGCGTGACTGGTTGATGTCGACGGTCGGTAGTCAATGATGTCGAATCTGCAACCAAAATGTTGTCGAGTCATGACTCCCTACCTTTCCATTGTTCTGCCATTTGGGAGTCCACAATCGACCCAAACAACATAATAGTGCCATGTAAACCTACCAAATTTCCACTCCATAATGTCTAATGTCACGGGTCAGCAGTTGTCGTTGCTAACAAACTTCCAACCAAACCACACCAACTCCCAATGCCCGACTGCTCCAATGCCAAAATTTCAAGGTGTTGTAACTCAGTCATTTGAAGTCCAAGTTTGATAAAATTGGTATCGTTGGAAAGATATCAATGAGCACTATGCAATTGTAACTTCCCCTGAGCAATTGAAGAAGATGGAAATAGATTAAATTTGAGATCCTCCTAGATCAGTTATGATTCCACAAGTGGTGAAGTGATAGTGGGTTAGGGGAAAATGACCTTACTGAGATTTAGCTTATATTCTTAAAGGCCTTAGTCGTTTAACCCAAAGTTCCTAAACCATAATTAATATTCGTGCTTTAATTAAAGAATTATTTAATTATCCTAAGAGGGGACTAAGAGGGGAAAGTGGTTCCATGTGGAGTGGCCAAATGAAAAATCTAAAATATTCTTAAAAAGGGATGATTCAAGTAGGGGAGAGGTTCATTCCTCATTCATTCTCCCGCCATTTGAATTGCATTCACCATAATCCTTGCCATCACCTTCTACTACTATAAATTGGTATTGTAACAGAGGATTGAGACTCCATTATTGCATATGAACTATTCATTCCATTAACCATGGTATACTGATGCATGAGATGAACCTAGCTTGCAGCTTATGCCCCAAAGTCCTAATTCATAGACTTCATGCCCAGCCTATGTTAGAGAGATAGAAGGGAACTAGAGGTTTCCCAAGGGACTATTAGCTTAGAGAAGGGATCTTGTTCTCGGTGTTGTGTAGGTTGATGGGGAAGGAGGATTGAGGATTGGGACAACTGTGGAGGGGGTTTTGTACCTGTGGGTTGCATGAAATATTGAATTGAGTAGAGTGGTATTTGGGAGATATTTTCCCTTGTGGACTGATAGCCCTAACTCAGGGGTGGTCTATCAAAGTAAGATACGACTTGACATAACCTATGGCTAGGAGGAAAGTCCTTCACCTGTGACTAGTTCAAGAATAATTGATTAAAAAGATAAGAATCTAACTATGTATGAATGCATGGTTAATTCTATGTTTACATATTATTTATTTATTCTTTTATGAATGAGTAATGTATGGAATTGGCCCGCATGGGTGTAGACTGACTGGCAAGTGCCGTGTAAATGAATGAATGTTGTAAAGGAGGTCTCAAGTTCAAATCTCACCCAGACTTATCCATGCCCCATGCTTGCGGGCTGTGTGGACGCACCTGGGTTTATAGTGGCAGCCGACGGGAATGTACCTCGTGTCATGCGAGTACCAAAACCGCCCAGTTACTGATTCCCCCAGTACCAAAAAAAAGAAAAAAAGTAATGTATGGAATTGCATGTATGTTTTGTGTCGGATATTATCTATAATATTTAACAATTGAATATATGTATTTGGGCGACCATAATTTTCGTATTTCGCTATGTAATTGCTTGAATTTCATTATGTGAGTTGGATATAATTAGCATAATAGGTATCATATATGTAAATTGGGTGCCCCATCACCTCATCATTATCATAGGGGTGGTTGGGTATATTACAAATTGGTCTCAGAGTCAAGGTTTTCAGCACTGAAGCTGCATGGGAGGAAATTTGGCTTTATAGGAAAAATTAGAGGTTGCACACAAAGTGTTTGAAAAAATGTTCCTATTAAATCTGATCATTGATCATCACAAGAGACCAACGAACGAGGATGAATTCAGGGGATCAATGTAATCACAAGATAACACAAGACAAAACCCCTAAAACCAAAAAAACTAGAGGTGGGTGGTTTACCCTCTAATGTATTCAAGGACACACACATGGTTTTCAAAACCATAACTGGGTGCCTTGAAACCACTCATTTTCCCCTCTGAAACCGTCAAGCCAACACACATGCCAACAGGTACCACTAGAATCTGGTAAGGATAGATAAGTGCCACGAGGACCGACCGAGATCAGACACATGGCCATCGGACCACTATGACATCATGATGATGTCATGCTGACGACATATCATTTTGCTAATGTACAAGAATGATCGAAAAATAGCAGCAGTCTAGACAGTTGTTTTCATGTGCATGGAATTGAAAAATACAGTGGATCTTTTATGTTGGATTGCGTGAAATCAAAAGATTTATTTAAAAAAATGAGGGTTTTACCCTCGACCCGCCCTGCACCAAAAGATTCCATAAGAGAGCAAGCCCCTGTGGCCCCCTTATTTTTTTAATCTACAAAGTTAGTTTCTAAGTTTAAAGGCGGCTACATGTATAGTGTAAAATTTGGTAGAATTGTGGATTATAAATAGCTATAATTTTCAACTCCAACATCGGAATTGAGAATGGCCATGGTCATTGGAAATATTATCAAGAGGAGAATAAAAAGAAGAAGGATTTCATAATAAAACAATATAGATCCTTTCAAGAAATTAACAGAAACGGACATGTAGGTCCTATTTGACAAATTGTGTTTTTCAGAATTTAAAAATATATGGATATATCTGGAATTTTTATTGAACTTTATGATTAAATTTTGTCTAACAAATTTAAGAACATGAACATGCTACAGATATAATTTGGAATTAAACATAGTCACAATACATGTTTCCAAAAAAATGCAAAACAGTAAAATGGAAGAAGGGGAGCTTCCATATAACCATGAAGAAGATGTTAAAGGTCGAGATATCAGTGTGGGAAATGTAGAAACAGAAACAAACAAGCATAGAGAAGATGTTAACCCAGTAGAATTTGTGGAAACCATGAGAAGTATGAGGATGAAAGTACAAAGTTATAGGGTAGACAATGAGAGGATGTTGAAGTCCCAACAACAACAAAATGAACTGAACATTGTTGGGCATGGGGAAAGGAAAGCAGAATTCACTTAGAATTCTGTTTAAGTATGGAGATGAGCTAAACAAGAAGAGAAAGGAGTTGGACAGAGGCAATGACAGGAAAGAAGAAGAGAAAGGATATGCGACAGAGACATCAACAGGAAGGAAGAAGAAGGAAGATGCGCGATAGAAGGAAGGAATGTGACAAGGAAAGTTGTGATGGAATACCACGACTAGAAGTCGTTCAAGTGGCATAATCCCTGGAAAATGATAGTAAGGCATAACGGTTAGAAAGTGACATGCCATAAAGATCGTGGGTACGAGTTCGGCTAGAGCCGGTAGAAACCACACGTATGAAGGTATATTTGTAAGTCGGGTCATTTGTGCCCACTGACAGGTGTTATTAGAATAGGAAAGACAGCTTATTGGCTAAGTGTAGGAAGTCGACTGAGAAAGCGACTGGTAAAGAGTCTGTAACGAGTCTGTAAAATTTTCTATAAAAGAAGCAACCCAAGTTGTGTGTGGCTGATCTTCTCTCATGTTAGCTCTTCAATGCTAGACTGTTAGTTGCTCAGTATTTATTGTATGTTAGAGTTTTCCAAGTGCTTTTGAGTTGAAGAATCTACAGCGAAGTGAGAAGAAGTGTAGGAGAAGTTGATTCAATCTAGGCTATGTGTGGATCGTTAGAAGAGTTGAGTAGGGAGAGAGAAGAAGAGAATATCAAAGAGCATGAGAGGAAGAAAGAGTCTGTAAAGATAAAGAAGAAGATCTAGAACAAAGTATACAGCTTATTGCGAAGACAAAAGGCGCATATATTTATCACGCCAGATGAAGAGCACCTTTGTTGTTTTTCTTGGATGGGTTTCCACGTTAGATTTTGTGTATATGTGTGAATGTTGAATGTGTTTGAGTTGCCTGTATAAATGTTGCGTTGAATGAATGCTTGTATATTTACTTATGAATGAATAGAAGTGTATCACTCGCATTCTTATAAGTTGAATACATTTATGCTGCACTGGGGTTGTTGTTATATTAGTTGCACAAGAGAAGTTGGGTTACGGTCTAACTATTCATAATAATCATAAGTAATCCACCCTCGGGCCTGGTTGAGCGCCTTGGTAAATAACCAAGGTACCAGAAATACCCCACCCAACTACAGAAACTTGGTTCTAGAAATTACCCATAGAAAGATATCTCAGGTGAGACTGCATCTGTGTCGTAGGTGTTGCCGACTAGGATTTGATCTGTCAGGTCGATATCTTGGGATTTTTTTGCGGTAAGCAGAAGGGACTAAACCTAGGTCATGGTCCTAAGAGGAGGGAGAAAAGCCAACAAATGGTCTCATTTCTAGGACCAAATCATTTTGGTGAGGGATATGTTGTGGGAACCAATGAAACATGAGATCCAAGATTGGGTGGATTTCAAAGCGTTAGAATTCCCATGAGAAGAAAATAAAGGATCTCGGTGGAACCCAACAGAGTGGTTGGGTCGGTACCTCTATACGGATATCCATGAGATTTTATTTTCTGAGTCTCCCATTGTGTTCAATGAGTGGTTGTCTAAGTTGGCAACCCAACAAAAAAATTTCCAAGGAGGAGAATGGAAGGAGTGGAATCCTCGTGTTATTAAGCAACTGGAAAGAGTGAACAAACTTGTGTCAAGGGATGTATATTTTTAGATAGACAGTATCTCGGAGGGATACACTACTGATTTTTTTGTTAACATAATAACCTCATATAGTGAGGCGAAGCGAAATTTTTTTCAAGGACCACGCAATAGATATTTGTCATCTTTAAAGACGTGGATAAAACTGCTTGTATGTCAAAAAGTCATTCTACGAATGTGACAAGTTGGAAGTTGTGCACAAAAAGGTGGATATGTCGCAACAAAACTCCATGAAAAATGATGCAAACTGAGTTTACATGTTCCCTGGAGATAGTGGAACTGAACTAGAGTCTAGTTGTTTAAGAAGTGGAAGATGATTTCGGACCGAAAAGTGAAGAAATACTTTGATCAGAAGAGAGAGTTGTAACACGACCAGAGAAGAAGAACACTACAAGCTTGTGTCGTATGTGGATGAAGGGTCTTGAGAGAAAGAAGAAGAATATCAGTTGATATCCGAAGGAGACGAAGAATCATAAGAGTCGACTAAAGCTCCAGATCCAGAACGTGGGTACAACATGCCTACAGCACTGCACACATATCCATAGATAGGATCTAGAGACTTATCTCCAAGTGCATTTATAAAAACAAGTAGTACTAACACTGTAAATAACGGACAAGGGAGTCCGACTAGTCAAAATTTTGTTCTGAACGTACTAGCAATTAATATAATGGTTGGGACTGCGAATAAGTTACCGATATTCAATGGAAATGGATTGGAAGACCCAAAAGCAATATTGATTTCTCTGTGAAGTCGTATGGACTATGTGATAGATCCAGGATGAGAACATAAATAAATCACAGATGATCACGACTCTAGGAGGTCGTGCGCTAGACTGGTACATGAGATTTTCTATAGTGTCAGTAAGAGTTTCCTAGAAAACGCTCGACCAGATTCAAGTGGGAATGATAGATGAGTTTAGGAAGCCAAAGTCTGAGTCACAGTTCATTGCTAAGATCAAAGAAATAAAGCAGCTACCTACAGAGTCTGTCTGGGACTTTGACCAGAGATTCAAGACATTAATGGCCAAAGTGAGCTTCCATATGTCAGATGTACATCATAAGGAATACTTCATTGTCACCTTGTTGCCACACATCCAGGTCCCATAGATGTAATAGAAGATTGTGTCGTAGATCGAAGCTCTTGAAATAGCAATGAAGATGGAATCCTCGTCGATGGGAGAAACGTGCACAAGAATGATGTAGATTCAATCACAGCTGGCCAATCTTACGATGCAGCTCTAGGACATCAAGAAATACAAGGAAGTTCAAGAAGAGTTGTGGTGTACAAGATGCTCATGAATTACGTCGTAGCATGAGCGTTGAACCCGATAAACACCCAAGGGATTCCTTGGTGTAGGATATGTCAGACTAGGGGCCATAAGTCTGAAGAATGTTTGTATTTACAAAAGATTGTAAGTACACCATCTAGTTTGTACTGTAAATCTTGTAAATTAGTAGGACACGATGAGAAAGACTACTGAGCACTTCAACTATTGCAGGAAAAGACAATCGGTACCTACTTGATGAAAAATGATGAGTAGATGCAAGTTGAACGAGTGTAGCCTCAGTACCAGCCTGCTCAATATCCTCCACCACAATATCCTCAGCCACAATATCAACGGAACCAGTATCCACCACAACAACAATAGCCTTATCAAAGGGGCGGTGGAAATTTTTGAGCTCGAGGACAACAACAAGGAAGAGGAGGATTTGGTCGAGGAAGAGGCCAAGTCATATGTTATAACTGTGGGAAGCCAGCACACTTTGCCCGAGATTTCCAAAGTCTTGCGAAAACATGTACATATTGTAAAGCATTCGATCACACTATCGAACAATGTTCGCAATTGATTGTGAAATGGTAGGCTCGAACTGTGCTAAATCCCAACCCTGTGTAGAATCAGAATCCAAACCCAACCAAAACATTTAAATGATTTTTGTTGAGCCAAGAGAACCTAACATCGTTGTTTTTACAAGAGGAGGTGTCGTGATAGGAGTAGACCATAATACACAGCATGGACAACCGCATGTGTTACCTCTGGCACAAAAAAATCCCCATTACATATCCAGAAGGAGAAGGAAGTCTTCTTAGATGTGCGACCAGAATTTGTTGATTCCAATCAACCGTTGACATATAAATGAGCAAATACCATGCCCGAAATATTTGAACAACTACTCTGGAAGCAACCAATGAAAAATGTTAGTGATCCTAAAGAATTTTTCAGAAGTTGTTTAAGACTAATCTATGATAAAGATATTGTCACAGAATTGACAGCACTCATAGAAGAAACTCCAAAAGACCTGCGACCTGAAAAGAGAGTTAACCATATCGGGAAGAGATTGAAAATGGGTCAAGAACTGTGAATGACTACGCAGATAGGAGCGTATGATATGGACTATATCATATTAGACATGGGCTCATATGTCAACATACTGGTAAGACAAACATGGGAAAGCATGAATAAGCCATGACTGGATTGGTCTCCCATTCAGTTAAGGCTTGCGAACCAGTCGAAGGTTCTACCCATTGGTAGACTAACTCAGGTACCTGTCGAAGTCAAAGGCTTGAGACATATGTTGACTTTGAAGTAATCGACATTGTCAATGACACAAATCCCTATCCTACACTTTTGGTAATTGATTGGGCAATAGATAATCAGACCATTATTAATTTTAAGAAAAGAATCTTGTCATTTGACGACTCTAAAAAAATATTGGTCGTGTCAATTGATCCACTTGAAGGGCAGAGATATGTCAAGCCAGTGAATAGTGAAGGCCAAGGCAATTACCTGGATCAGCTGTATAATATTGTGTCTTCAAGGGATGATTGTATAAATCCAACAACTGATGGAAATCTGAGTTGGCAGAGTGTAAGCTCTTGCACATCCGATTCAAGAGACGCATTAGAAAATTGGCAGAACTGGCTGCATGAAGTCTCCATGCGAAGATGCACAAGAATTACAAGATATGTTTGATGTGTAGGAGTTGAGGCAAGCGAGTTGCATACATATGAAGGATTACCCAACCTTGCATCTTTTCTAGTGGAGTTTGAAGAAAACGTTACAGAATCACAACGATTGTCTGCCTTGGAATTTGTGTCGAAAGATTCGCCCGCTAGATGGTGGGGTACACATAAACAATCTATCTTTGAATGTCCATGGTGTAGAAGATTGATGGAGATTATATTTGGAGAAGAGATAAGTTATACTGGTTGTAAGTATATAAGATTGACAAATCATGTTGAACATATTGAGCATTGTCGCACAACATGGAAAGAATATCTGTGACAAGAATGTGTTCACCTATTCATACACACATTGGAGATGGTACTAAGGAATTGGTATACATCAGTGGAGATACAAAGAGGAAAAGTCGAGTGGAATTGTTATCCACAAGCTTCACCGAGACATTTGAGTTCGCAAGTGAACACCCAATAATTGATGATGCACTACAGATAATGAAGGAAAAGATATTTGAAGAAATCTCGGTCACAAACACAAATTTCCATCAATGCAGCACAACAGTCCACCGTTGGATGGAATGTTACAATGTTACAGGAGAACCGAATGACAATGATTTGCTCAATATAAACATATCAAAGTCAGAAGGTATGCGTGGAGTGGAAGGAGTTGGAATTTCTAGTGACCAATTCCTAAGTCCACTTAAGATTAAGAAGTAAATACAATATTTGGCCTTGTAAAAGGCCATATAGAGAGATTGAGAATGATGTTGGAACGATGTCGACACTATAAAATTTCTGTAAATTTGAAGAAATGTATCTTTTGTGCACCTTTTGGAGCTCTGTTGGGCCATGTAGTCTGTCGTGACGAAATTTTGGTTGATCCAGCCAAGGTTGTGATCATTCTCAACCTACCACCACCTACCATAGTTAAACAGTTAAGAGCAACATTAGGACATATTGGATACTACGGGAAGTTTATCAAGGGATATGCAAAGCTAACTGCTGTGATGGAAAAACTGTTGAAAAAAGACACTAAGTTTCATTGGACAAGAGAGTTTCAAGAGAGTTTGGACAAGCTTAAGAACAAGATGGCTACTGCACCAATACTTGTATTTCTAGACTAGGAAAAAGAGTTCCATGTTCATCTCGATGCATCATCTGTTGCGCTTGGCACGGTACTGACGTAGTCAGGTGCAGGATCGATTGATCACCCCATAGCTTTCACTAGTAGGAATTTATCAACTACAGAGAAAAATTATACAAAGACGAAGAGAGAGAAGGGTTAGCGATGGTGTATGCGCTACATAAATTTAGACATTATTTATTGGGTGGACATTTCAAGATGTACAATGACCATTTTGTGCTGAAATACTTGGTCAATAATCCATTGTTGGGGGGGAGATCTGTCGATGGCTTCTCCTGTTCTAGGAATTTAATTTTGAGATAAGTTTTAAACCCGGTTGGTTGAATTTGGGACCAGACCATCTTTCAAGGATTGAAAGTGGAGAAGAACCTACTAGTCTGGAAGATAATATTCCTGATGTGTGACTATTTGCGATAACCATGTTGATGATCAATATAAAGATATCATACATTTTCTAAGTACAGGTTATGTGCCAACTAAATTTACCAATGCGTAGAAGAAACCGTTGGTGGTGCAAGCTACAGATTTCCAGTTGATTGCTAGACACTTGTATAAAATGGGTCCTAATGAGATACTTCGGCATTGCATTTTGGAGCACGAGAACCCGATGATAGTAAGTGAAGAACATGCTGGTGTCGTTGTTGAAATATTGTAACTTCAAAGGATATTCTAAATGTATTTTACTGATGTACCCCAATGGAGATGTTATTACTCCTACGTCGGGATGTTATTATTGTAATTGGTCATCATAGAGTCATGAGGTAAAGCCTCCATTGTAAGTCGGGTCATTAGTACCCTAATGAATAATATAAAATATTTTTTTGAGTTTTCCTAGGTGAAGTCAGACTAGATAGTTTAGTGGGTTCGACTTATTTAGGGTAAAAGTCAGTTGACTTAATGTGTATAAATAGAGGAGTTGTGCTCCTCATTATAACACAGACTTACTCATTTGTGTAGCGCATAGGAGAGAAAGAGAGAGAGAGAGTGAGATAACAACAAGGAGGAGAATACATGTTTTGGGGTTATATCTTATACATCTTATATAGAGGGAGTTTTATTGGGTTTTCTTCCCCTTGAGGGTTTCCCAGGATAAACATTGTGTTTATCTTGTGAGTGTGTTTCTTTCAGTGATTATGCATATCCTATTGTTATGAATTTGGATTCAACACTTATGATATCTAGTCTAGCATATGAAATCTTAACATGGTATCAGAGCTATCCTGAATAAAACATCTTTCACAAGGTGAAACTCTCTCTCCTCCCTCTCTGGAAGAAATTAGGGTTTCTTCAAAGTTTGGAATTTGGAAGATCTGATCGCATAGAAATTTGCGCCTCCCTAGAACGCATATATTGAGTCCAGGATCGAAGTTTTTGGGTGGTTGAATCTTTGATAAATCCAAACCCTAGTTTGTCCCTGAACCAGAAAATTGCAGAAAACCATAACCTTAAATTCTGCAGAAGTTGGAACCTCGCAAGCAAGTTTTGAAGGGTAAAGATTTGGGATCAGCAGAAATCAGTTGGACCAATAGGAAGGAACACCAGTTGCGAGATAAAAAGGTAATAATGACAAAAAAACTCGATGCTAACCCTGTGATTACAGTAATTAATGGTATAAGAGATGATGAAGTAAGCGTAGGTGAAGTGAGACATAAGACTGTAACAAAGGAAGAACCATGAAAGGACCTGAGGAAGGACTATAACTTGCGACCCAGGGCCCCCAAAAATAGGGAAGAAGATTGTATTTCTACGAGAGGGTTGGTTCTTAATTCTGACACTAATCGGTAGTTAGGAAGGAAAAACTTTCTTTCTAAGGCTCAGAAACAAGCGATTTTAGATGTAAAGCAGGGAAGACAGGCAATGATAACTCGAGCGCTTACAGATAAATCCCTAGGTGGAGTTATCAAATGAAAATTATGTCCCTGAACATAAGGGGGATAGGGGAGGTCCCCAAAAAAATTCCCTAAAATGACTACTAGGCAACACAATACCAACGGTTTTACTTTTGCAAGAAACAATGACGGAAGGAAATTAGGCTTAGGAGACGATTAGAGAATGCATTAATTACTGGGAAATGGAAAGCAATGACACACATGGCCACTCAGGAGGAACCTTAACAGCTTGGAGTCCTGGCTTAAAAACAATCTCATTTAACCGATACGGACCAGTTTTGGGGACAAAGTTGGAAGAGGGGGAGACAGGGAGGCAATTCACAATTCTGAACATTTACGGACCCTTCTATGATAGAAAATTATTCTGGGAGAAGGTGGTTGATTCAGGGGCTTTAGATCTCCCAAATGTGATTATTGGGCGAGATTTAAACCTAACCCTCTCCACCAATGAAATATGGGGCAAAAACATGAGAGTTGATGCGTTAGGGCCTTTCTTCAGTTATATTTTTGAACAAAAAGGATTAATCGACATGGCTCCAACAAAATTGTTGCCCACAAGGAGAAATAACAGGGGGGGAGAACAGGCGGTTTCAAAAAGGCTTGACAGGTTTTTTATAGCAGAAAATCTAATCAGTGATGACATAATTATGCAAGCCACTGTAGAGATGGGTGGTAACTCAGACCATCAACTGATAGTCCATACAGTCAGGACCCCATAGGTTAAACCTCCCTCCCCCTTCAAGTTCAAACCCATGCGGTTGGCAGAGGAGGAGTACCGAACCCTAATCATAGAAGCCTAGGAACCTCTTGAGGAGGTCCAGAATCACTCCTTAATGCAACAATACACGGATAACCTCGCCAAACCAAAGAGGATCTCAAAGGATTGGGATAAGAAGTTTAGAGAAAGGAAATAGGAAGAAATGAGAAATGTTGAACTTCATATCATAGAGCTATATGAAAATTGTTGGAATATAATCCGTCGGGATTATACATTATTGTAAATGTTAGGAATATGAAGAGACTCTCGGATGTGTGATCCCAAGAGTCATCTTAGATGTATAAATAAAGGCATTCTATGGAGAAATAAAATGAATTCGGGAGTTATTTCACCTGACAGTGGTATCAGAGCTCCATAACTCCTGCCTGTATGCTTGTCAGTCCTGGCAGTCTCGCTGCCAAACCTTCATCCTTCCTTCTACTTATTTATTTCAGGCTTCCTGCCCCATCAGTCTATATTTGCATGCGTTTTCCTACAGCCTGGGTGCCAATAATTCCGTGCATCTCTTATGCCAGTGCATTCATTGTGTGCGTTACAATTACAGGCATGCATTAAGGAATAGCCATGTCTTAGGTACGAAGTAGTCTGTTGAAAATACATTATTAATTATTTTGTCAATTTGTTGCATGGTTTTGACTGTTCGTTGGCAAAACGTTTGAATTAGCTTGCTATATACCTAACCCTAATTCTGCATCACCGCTTCATTTTTTTATTTTGAGAATGCTCTTATTCTGCTGATGTGTATAGTGCGCTCTTAGTTCCATCCTTACTTTCATCCTGTGTATAGACTTCTCTCAATAACGTTTAGCTTGATCTCTCGTTTTCCAATACTCACTTCACTCTAAACGACAGTGTGACAATCATCATCTGAATATCGTTTTATGACTGCTCTCTATCAAGTATTATACAATATCAGCGAGGAGTTTGTGAGTTCCATATTTGATCCCGTAATAATATTGTGTGCTTTGTGAGCTACGGATTTTGAGTGTGAGTTGCATTCCATGGGTGAATTGTGACCTCAATGAGAGGAACATATCCTAAGAGTTGTGACTTCGACTGATAATTGAAAGTTGCAACCAACAGAAAGACGCCTTGTTATTGAATGTTTGTAGAAGACTAGTGAGAATATTACGATGAAGACTCATGCATATTTATTTGCGTGAAGACTGAACCTGTGATTTTTTAATTGTGATTTGCTTGAAACACAATGATTGAAGAATGATGGTGAAATACACGCCCTTTCTCAAGTGCATGGAGGTAAAATCTTGGTGTTGTATGCACTTATGACCGTTGGAAGTGCATAAAACCTAATTTCTGCACTAATTCCTGTGCGTGGAGTTTTTTGGAAAGTCTACAAATATTTTCATATGTACGATATGGTTGCTGTGTATTGAAGAGGCCCGTGAATTTTGTATTGAAGCTTTGATTTTGAATGTATGTGTATGGGACTGTTGAGTTTTCTCCTTTCGATTTGAGGTCGTGATTTGAGCTTGAAACTTTGACCAGTACATGAGAAGATTGTTGGTGTTTGTTATGAATTCCTTCCATTGTTTTTGTTGGAAGATATGCATTCTGGAATAGATGCGTTCTGGCTGCATGATATGAATCAAATGGTTGTTGTGACCTCTGTGTTGAATATGGAATCCGTGATATGATGTTGCCAGTTCATTGAATACTGGTGAGAGATTGTTGGTGGAATATTCACGCCATTACCAATTGCATGAAGACCGTGAAGACTGCGTTGACAATAAGGCTGCATTCTAATCTCTTGAAGAAAGCCTGTTTTTCTTTGACCTGCGACCTGCTCCTTTGCGCTGGTGAGAGATTGTTTTCTACTAGTTTGAAAGCCATTGAAAGCATATTTAAAGTTGGTATTATAGGCTTGAGAGGATTAATTTTGTATTTCAAAGTTTGTATGACAATAGCAGAGACATTGACATTGTTGTAAAGCTTGAGGAAGGCGGTAGAGACTTAGACCTGCACCTTTACTCTTTCTTCTTTTTTCTCCTATTGTTTTAGTTGCAAGATTCAATCACAGAATCCTTTGATTTGAGCATTCTGGAGAATCACTTTGCTTTGCTCAAAAAGCAAAGAACCGCACCAAAGACCAATCCAAAGATCATCCCAAAGGAGAAAGCAGCATGAGAGGCAGAGGAAGAAGAAACTTCAAAGGTAGAGGAGGCAGAAACAACTCTAGCAAAAGATCAGATTTGAAGTGCAAGCGTTGTGGAAAGATTGGACACACAGCAGATCAGTGTTGGGCTTCATGGGACTCCATCAAAGACAGACATAACCAGAAGAAAGATGACAATAAGAACCAAGATGCTAGTAAATCTTCAGATTCTGCTCATTGTATTGTTGCACATTGTAATCTTGGTATTAATGACATGACTTCACTTTCATCTTACATAGATTGTTGGCTACTTGATACTAGTGCAACATCACACATGACTTTTAGAACATATTGTTTTGAAGAACTTAATGAAACAATAAATGGCATAGTTTACTTTGCAGATAAGTCAAGTCTTAAACCAAAGGGAATGGGCACCATTCGGTTGAAGATGCCTGGATTCCCTGATTTCTTGTTGAAGAATGCTCTTTATCTTCCAGAGTTGCAGAGAAGCCTGTTGTACTTGGTGCAGATTCGATAGCAAGGCCATTCCATCCACATGTTTGATGGAATCGTAGAAATAAGAAAGTCCTCTGACAACCAAGTCATCATGACTGGATACGAAGATGGGAAGCTGCTAAAGCTAAAGGGTTCATTTGCAAGGGTTTAGAACTATGCCTACCTCTCTCAGCATGGAGAAGGTAATTTGTCATCAAGTTTATTGTGGCATGCAAGATTTGGTCATCTGAATTATAACAGTCTTCATTTGTTGAGAAAGAATGGTGTATTTGGTTTGCGCACCATTCCCAAAGAGAAGAGCAAATGTGATGCATGTATATTAGGGAAACACAATAAGTTTCCATTCCATGAATCTAATTTCAGAGCAAGTAGGAAATTAGAATTAGTGCATTCTGATTTATGTGGCCCAATGCCAACTCCTTCTGCCAATGGGAATAAGTATTTTATGACCTTTGTTGATGACTACTCAAGAATGCGCTGGATTTACTCATTAAAGACAAAATCAGAAGCATTTCAAACATTCAAGGACTTTCATGCATTGATAGAAAAACAAGCACAATCTAAAATTGGTACACTTCATACTGACAATGGGAAAGAATACACTTCAAATGCTTTTGAAGATTATCTTTTCCAACATGGAATTGCACATCAGACTACAGTTCCCTACAATCCTCAACAAAACGTTGTAGCAGAAAGAATGAACAGAACCATAATGAATATGGTACGCTCAATGATGTTTTTTAAGAATGTAAAACTAATGTTTTGGGTGATGCAGTGAAATGTGCAGCCTATTTGAGAAACAGAAGTCCTTCAAATGCTCTTGATAACAAGACTCCACATGAAATGTGGTTTGGCCATCTCCCTTCAATCAGGCATCTCAGAGTTTTTGGTTCCACCTGTTATGCCTTGATTCCAAAGGAGCAAAGAAACAAGCTTGGTGCTCGAAGCAGAAAATGCATTTTCCTGGGGTACGAAGAAAACTCCAAGGCATACCGTCTGTTTGATGAGGTAAACAAGAAGTTTGTTATTTCCAGAGATATCATTTTTCTTAAGACTAATAAAAATGACCAGTACATTGAGAGACAGCTTGATCATTTGGAAAAATATCCTCATCCAAAGAAATATTCTGAAAATGAATATGAAATTCCAAACCTTGAAGGGGGGATTCCTATTCTGGATCAACCTTTGGAATTTCCATATGAAGCACCAACTCCCCCACATGAAGAAGTTCCTGCTACTTCAACTAAACAAGAGATTCAACTGGATGATGTGATTGAGAAAATTAGAAGACTCAACCTTGAAGGAAATGAAGCACCACCAGCTGATCAACCAGGACCATCACGGAAGATTCCTAAATGGGCCACAAAGACACTTGAAAGTGTCCATCCGGATGAAGTTGGAAAGACAGGAATGAGAAGTTCAAAAAGACATGAAGATGGAGGAGAAGCAGATAATTCAGGTGATGACATGGATGTATCATTTGATTGTGAATTTAATTTATCTACTAACTTTGAACCAAATTCCTTTGAAGAAGCTTCTACTCGAGTTGAGTGGAAAGAAGCTATGCAGAATGAGTATGATGCACTCATGAAGAATGGAACTTGGAAGCTGGTTGACCCTCCAGTTGGAACCAAACCAATTGGCTGCAAGTGGGTGTACAAGAACAAATATAGATCAGATGGCTCACTTGACAAGCACAAAGCGAGGCTTGTCGCAAAAGGCTATGCACAGAAGGAAGGAATTGACTATGAAGAAACATTTTCTCCTACAGCAAAATGGGCTACCATCCGTACCTTACTCTCTTTAGCTGCTCATAATGGTTGGAAAGTTCATCAGATGGATGTGAAGACTACTTTCTTGAATGGAGACTTGAAAGAGAATGTCTTCATGTCTCAGCCAGAAGGCTTTGTTGTGAAAGGAAAAGAACAAAAGGTATGCAAGCTTGTCAAATCCTTGTATGGCCTAAAACAAGCGCCTCGCGCATGGTATGAAAAATTAACCGAGCATCTTTTGAAGTTAAATTTCGAACATTTTGATCTTGATGATGCAACACTATTTATAAAGAAAGTTGGAAGATCTGTTGTGTATCTTGTGGTGTACGTAGATGATCTTTTGATGACATTGAACAATGAGAGCTATATAGTATCCATAAAGAAAGATTTGAAAAAGATCTTTGAAATGACAGATATGGGACATCTCCACTATTACTTAGGAATTGAATTCACTCAACATCCTAAGTACATATTCCTATCACAGAAAAAATATGTTGGAGAACTACTAGACAAATTTTGCATGACAAAATGCAACCCTATCTCTACTCCAATGGAACAGAAAATGAAGCTCGCATCAAGCGAAGGAAAAGAATTTGAAGATGCGACCAAGTATCAACAACTTGTAGGAAGACTTATCTACCTTACAACAACTAGACCAGATATTTCTTATGTTGTTGGCATACTTTCAAGGTTCATGCATAAACCTTATGAAGGACACTGGTCAGCTGCAAAAAGAGTTCTAAGAAACTTGAAGGGGACTCAAGACGTTGGACTCAAGTACTCTAAGGTGGATGACTTCAAACTCATTGGGTACTCAGACTCGGATTTTGATCGCGATAAGGAGACAGGAGTATCAAATTCTGGATACACTATGAGTGTTGGATGAGCAGCTGTCTCATGGAGATCACGCAAACAGTCAGTTCCGGCAGATTCAACAACAGAAGCAGAATATGTGGCTACAGCTGAAGCAACGAAAGAAATAGTATGGCTCAGGAAGATACTTGAAGATTTGCAAGAAAACAAGAGAACTCCACTCCATTATTGATCGACAATACTTCTGCAATCAAACTGGCTAAGAATCCCAGATTCCATGATCGAACCAAACACATCAACACAAAGTATCATTTGATTCGACATCATGTAGAGGCCAAGACAGTCCATCTTCGACATTGTTCCACAAATGATCAAGTTGCAAACATCTTCACCAAAGCGCTTGGACGAGAAAAGTTTGAAAGATTTAGAAACATGCTCGGACTTACTAACACCCCTTCGAATTGAGGGGGGGATTGTTGGAATATAATCCGTTGGGATTATACATTATTGTAAATATTAGGAATAAGAAGAGACTCTCGGATGTGTGATCCCAAGAGTCATCTTAGATGTATAAATAAAGGCATTCTATGGAGAAATAAAATGAATTTGGGAGTTATTTCAGCTGACAAAAATAACAAAGAAGGGGTGTTTACGGAGGCAGAACTAGGGATGTTATAAAAGCTGGAAAGTAAGAAGGACTCATTACTACTACAGGAATAGTAGAAACAGAGGCTTAAAAGCAGAGCCCTATGGCTGGAGGAGGGGGATCAGAATACAAAGTATTTTCATAGATATGCATCCCAACGGAAGAGTAGTAATACCATCCACGAAATCAGGACAAATCAAGGTAGCTGGGATAGGACTTTCTCGGAAAAAACCCAAGCAGCGGTAGAACATTTTCAAAGAATGTTCAAAGAGCCTAAATGATGCCCAATAACTGAGAGCCTTGAGGTTCTGAACTTGTTTCCGAGATCAACCACACAAGAAATGAATGAAGAATTATCCAAAGATGTAATGGAGGAGGAGATACAATAGGTATTACATTCCTTCCAAAAAGCAAAAATCCCTAGGCCTGATGGGTTTACCTTAGAATTATTTCTAGGTTCTTATGACAAGATAAAGGAATATCTCCTGGCAGTTGTCAAAGAATCTCGAAAGTCTGGAAAGGTGCTAGGGAGCTTCAACTCCACCTTCATAAAATTGAGCCCAAAGAAGTAGAAGACAAAAACCTTTGAAGATTTCATACCTATTTCATGTTGTAACATGATCTACAAAATAATAGCGAAGGTGATTGCACAAAGAATAAAACCTATTCTGAGCAAGGTAATTTCATAAGAGTAATTCAGGTTCTTACATAACAGACAAATTCATGATGCAGTCTCCCTGTCCCAAGAAGCTTTACACTCCATCAAGAACGAGAAGCAGAGTGCCTTTGCCCTGAAACTGAACTTGTCCAAGGCATACGATAGAGTAAGCTAGACCTTTGTCAGACTGATCCTTATTCAAATAGGTTTGGACATGGAAATGGTAGAATGGATAATGGGGTGTGTTCAATCCACTACATTTGTAGTTCTGATTAATGGGTCTCCCTCTGGCTTCTTCAAACCTACTAGGGGAATACAACAGGGGTGTCCCTTAACCCCCTTCATTTTTCTTCTTGTGGCTAATGCACTGAGTAGGATAATCCTTAAAGCAAAAAGGAAAGGAAAAATTGAAGGAGTTAAGGTGTCAAGATCGGAAGAAATCACACACACTCTGTTTGTGGATGATGTGTTGTTATTCATATTAGGAGCAGAGGGAAATGTGAAGGAATATTCATCCTTGATAGACAAGTACAAGAAAGCCACAGGAATGTTGATTAACATAGAAAAATCAATTTTGGCTCACAATGAATTTATAGAAGAGCTAGTTCAACACTCCAAAGAGATACTTCCCTATCCTACAAACCCGATCTCTGAAGGATTTAAGTATCTAGGTTTCTTTCTTAAACCCAATGCCTATGCTTTCCAAGACTGGATTTGGCTTTATAAAAAGGTAGAAGCTCAAGTCTCAGCATGGACAAATAGGTTCCTATCCAGAGGGGGCAGATTGGTCCTATTAAAGGCAGTTCTGCACAGCAGCCCAGTCTACTAGGCATCCATCACGTACATACCCAAGGGAATTCTAACGAAAATAAGGAAAAAGTGATTCTCTTTTTTATGGACAGGAAGCAAGCAAAGTGAGGGCATTCCATTGGCCAAATGGACAACCATTGCTCTACCAAAGGAACTTGGAGGATGGGGAATCAAGAACCCATTGCTTTTTTGCTGAGCATTGGCAGCCAAATCATTATGGAGGATTTTTCTAAATCGGTGATTGACTAGGCAATAAGGAAGAATAAAATTAGAGCTCCTCATTTGCACAACTTGCTAAAGGCAATACATGTACTCCAACCAGCTTTTGAAGCAATCATCTTCAATCACATTTATAGAGAGCATAATTTAGAAGTTGATACCTTGTCTAAGCTAGCCTTGGCCATTCAGACAGGGATCATTCAAGGAGAAGTCACCATAGATGGTGAAGCCACTCTGTTTTACACCCCTATTTGACAGTTGGAGCGGCAAACTAAAACTTCTGTTTAACCGCAGGATTGGTTCTTTGGAGAGGATACATTTACAAGGCATAAAGAAAATGAATGGCGATTATACACATCGGTTTCGGCGGCGAATAGATAGGCCGAACGAAAGACTAACAGAACATACAAGCAGAACTCTTTTTGTTTATGTGTTGATGATATAATTATTTAAGCAGAACATTTTTGTTCGAATGAATTACGCAGTGGGATAATGAAAGCCGAACAGGCTGAGCAATGATGTAAGCTCTACGAGCAATGTAGTAATGTAAGCTCTTTTGAGCAGTTCAAGTTATTCAATGAATAAAGGATTTTTTTTCTCTGGAATATATATATATATATATATATATATATATATATATCCGCACATGGAAATAATAACGCTAACATCTAAATACACTTATAGATATGCTTCTCCTCGTAACCCTACCAATCACTTTATTATATTTGATATTAAATATCCTCTTTTATGATTATAAATATCCTTTAATTCAACTATATACACTTAGAATGAATAAAAATATCAACATTTTGAACATCACTTCTTTAAGTTATCCAATTGTTTCCTCCTTAAAGAAATATGGCAAAATTGTTGTTACCAACTTCAACATTATCCTCAATTTTTATTACCAAACATGTGAATTAACCTTTTCCACTATAGTAATTTGTTAAGTAATGTTCACTATCTTGTCTCTCTAACACACATTTTCAATTAACGTTATGTAAAGCTCTACCGGTATATTCTACCTGTTGTATATATTCCAATCAATGAATGTAATTTTGACATAACAAGTTTATGTTAAAAAAAGTATTACATTGGATGGAGAAATGAGTCAAGACATTTACAATATTACACAATCAATTAAAAAAACATTATAAGTGACAACTTACAACATATGTATCAATTAAAAAACACCATAAGTGACAACATCATAAGCGACAACAAAACTTGTATGACCTAGCTCGATGTCATTACAATGTATGTACCAATTTTTATTGCAGCATCTCGTGTGTAATATTTTTATTTTATTTTCGATGTCATTACAATATATGTAATGATTTTTTGATAGTGACCTGATGGTGCAGCAAGATTCGTAAATTGACATAAAATTTCATGATATTGTTTATAGTCAATGTCTTGATTATGTTGGCATTCCCTTTAAATGCAACAGATGTCATAAATATGGCCATGTGGCTTCCCACTGTAACTTAATTTCCAAGAGACATTCTCGAGATGGGATTAATACTTTTTGGAAAAAAAGCTCTGGTTAAGCCTGTTTTATCTGGGGATAAGGGTTTTAAATCTAGACATGTGAGTCTTAGGCTTGAGGGTTTGGAAACATGCACTTCGGTTAATTCTGTTTCTTGTATTGCACGTTATCATAATCTTAATGATATGGGTTTTATTAAGGACAAGGGTTTATTGCTCAATCCTATTTGTTTTGTGGGTTCTGAGGAGTTTATTTCTGTTACTCCTAGGACTGGGGGCCTGGGGTCTAGTGATTCAGATTTTAGAATTCCTTTGTTTTCTCAGACTCAAACCTCCACTTGTCTTCCTGATCAAAATTTAGATGGCAATATGAAAACAGTTTTTCAGTCTATTCCTGTGTCTGTGGAAGAGAAGTTGCATATTATCAGTGATAGGGATGAGGCAAGGGTTTCTAGCTCATCTATTTGCCCAGTGTCTTCGCAGATTCCTTATGTTTCTGCAGGTTTTTGGGATGATGGTTTGATTGATCCTGTGCTGTGTAATTCGGGGATTACCAAATCTCTGATAAAACCTAATGGCTCAGGTTATTTTCTCAGATCTCGTACCAAATTGTCTGGTTTCAACCCTCAAACAGTTTATGGTTTGGGACTAGGGGATTTGGGTGAATCTGATGGACTCTTGAGGGAGAGAGTTCAGTATTCTGGCAGTGGGGCACTTAGAGCAGTTGATGTCCTTGATTTGGTGAACTTATGATTATTATGACACTTAATTGTCGAGGTTTGGCTAGTAAACCAAAAAAACTAGCCATTTGTAGATTAGTAGAAGAACAACAATTGGATGTTGTATTTCTGCAAGAATCTATGGGGAATGGGTGTATGTTTGTGAAGGAAATGGAAACTATCTTGAAAGGCTGGACCTTCTTATCCTTGGATGCACAAGGAAAATCTGGAGGTCTACTTTTAGGCTGGAAGTCTAGAGTCTTCCATCTATTAAATGCTTGGGGAGTGGGTTCGGGACTATGTGCTTCTTTGTTCTCGTTGGAACTCAACCTGGGTGTTTGTTTATTAAATATTTATGGTCCATATATTGACAGAGAAGTTTTTTGGAAAAACCTTTTGGGTTTGGATTGTATGAAATGTGATAAATTAATTATTGGTGGGGATTTGAATTTCACGTTGGGACTCTCTGAAATTTGGGGCTATAGGGCTAGACTGGACTCACTATCTGATTTGTTCACTAAAATTCTGGACACTTTTGGGCTTGTGGACATCATCCCTACTATTATGACTCCTACTTGGACTAACAGAAGGACTGGTATTGAGAATATTATTGGATAGGTTTCTCTTATCAGCTGATATGCTTGATTTTGAGTATTTTTATCGTCAGTGGGTTGGTAGCGGTGGTGATTTTGATCATCATCCGGTATATCTTCAGATTCTCAATAGAGGGGTCCAATTGAAAAGCCCCTTTAAATTTAACCCACATTGGCTTGAACATGATGATCTGGTTAAAATTTTAACTGATACTTGGGTGGGTTTTTCTGATAATATTCATGATTCTTCGGCCTCACATTTTAACTCCAACCTTAAAAGAATAAAGGTTGCTTCTTTAGCTTGGTCGTTTAAGCACAAGGAGTTGGAGTCCAAAGAATTACTGGAAAATGAATTTTTGTTATCTATTTATTCTCATAGGTTTGGTTTTGGTTTCTTTACTGACATGGATAACGCTGGCTTGGTTGATTTGGAAACTCGCAAGAGAAAAATTCTTTTGGATAGAGAACATGAAGCTAGACAAAAGAGTCGTGCTATTTGGTTGATGTGCGGGGATGATAACACACCTTTCTTTCATAAATTTGCTAATCATAGAAAGCATACTAATTCCATTTGGAAGATTACAGATGATAGGGAGGTTTTTGTGGAAGGATTTGAGGATATTGCAGATGCGGGGGTTCAGCATTTTGAGTCTCTATTTCAGGCTGATCCGCATTTGAACCTTATAGAACTTCTGAATATATCTAGTAATTTTCCTTCTCCCATTATTATTGAGGAAAATCGGGATCTTATAAAACCTGTTACACTGGAGGAGATTAAATTTATTCTTACTAAAAGTAAGAATGATAAAAGTCCTGGTCCTGATGGGATCCCAGTAGAGGTTTATAGAGTACTTTTTTATGTGATGGGTGTGGATTTGTTAAGGGTGATAGAGGATTCTAGACATATTGGAAAAATTCCAACTATTTTCAACTCTACCTTTATTGTCTTGATACCTAAAATGGATTGTCCATGTACCTTTGATGATTATAGACCAATTTCTTTATGCAACTTTGTTTATAAAATTATTCGAAAAAATTTATCATCCAGGATTAAGCAGGTTCTGGGCAGATATATTTCCAAGGAACAATTTGGGTTTTTGCCTGGTAGGCAAATACATGATGCTGTGAGCACTATTCAGGAAGGCTTACACATTATTCATGTTAAAGGTTTAAAGTTTGTACATCTTAAAATTGATCTCTCTAAAGCCTATGACAGAGTTAGCTGGATTTACGTAAGGGTTATTTTAACTAAGATGGGCTTTGGGGTTTCATTTATTACTTGGGTTATGAGCAGTTTAACCTCTGTCTCTTTTTCTGTCCTGATTAATGGGGTGGCATCTAGATTTTTTAGATCTGACAAAGGTCTTAGACAAGGGTGCCCTCTAGCACCTTTGTTATTTCTTGTTGTTGCTGAAGGTTTGAGTAGGGCACTTTTATCTGCTACAGGCAATGGTTTATACCGAGGTATATCTTTTGGTAATAATGTATCATTGACACATGTTCTTTTTGTGGATGATATCATAATGATTACTGATGGATCTGCTCAGTCTTTATCTATGATGTATGAATTATTGATGGACTTTACTAAAGCCTCTGGAATGATGATAAATGAGAATAAATCTTCTTTCTACTTTTTTGGACTTGATGAATCTGAGATGATTTCTTTACAAAATATTTTTTCATATACTGTCCACAAAATTGACAATGGTATGAAATACCTTGGTTTTTATTTAAAACCATGTAGATATTTATTGAAGGATTGGGATTGGCTTGTAGTCAAAGTTGAGAAACGTATTAAAAACTGGAGTTTCAGATGGTTGTCCAAGGTGGCAAACTTGTCCTGGTCAAATATGTCCTTGAGGCTATGCCTATTGGAGTGAGCTAGCTGTGGAGCAAAACTCCCTCCATTGGATGGAGGAGGAGCAAAGTCAACGCTAACTTTGCTCCTCCTCCGTCCAATGAGGGAGGATTGCTCCACAGCTAGCTTACTCCATGCCTATTTACTAGATGCATTTATGGATCCCTATGCATTTATGGATCCCATTAGGGATCGTTGAGAAAATCAGGAAGTTATGTTTTAAATTTCTTTGGTCTGGTTACTGTGATTCATCTATGGGTTTGCCTTGGACTTCCTGGAAGGCTTTGGCAAAGCCTAAAGGTCTTGGTGGCTGGGGTATTAAAGTCCCTGTCCTATTTGCTAAAGCTCTGGCTACAAAGAATGTTTGGAACATTATTCATGGTGCAGGTTTGTGGGCACAGATTGTTTTGCAGAAATATGTTAGGCCTCTTTCCTTGCTGGACTGGATTAGAGAGAAGGATAAGAAGAAATCAGGTATTTCAATTGTTGGAAATCTGTGCTCTGGTCTTTTTATTTAATTGGCGATTACCTGGTCTGGAAGATTGGTAATGGAGATAATGTTCGTATTGGATTGGATCCATGGACAGGATGCAAATGGAGACATACTTTACCTTCTCATTTTATTGAAGTTATGCATTCTGCAGGTTATTTCTTTTTGAAAGATGTTGGGACAGCAAATGTTTCCTGTAGGATGGAACAAGGATGGCTAAGTTCTGTGGATCTAGGTCTTGTTGAGGACTTGGACATTAGTGCATGGAATGGCTATTTAGCTATTCTGAAATCTAGTCATATCAGATTTAGTAATAATGAGGATTTACTTGTTTGGAACCAGGCTAAATCTAGTAAGTACACTCCCAAATCAGGGTATTTGCAATTGATCTTGGATCAGCATGATGTGGAAATAGCATGGTGGTGGAATATGTTCTGGCATATTAAATGTCCACTTAAATCTAAGATTTATTGCTGGTTTATTTTTTCAGGAAAAGCACTTACTTGGGATTTACTTAATCATAGGGGTTGGGAAGGTCTTGGAAGGTGTTACTTATGTAAATCAGCTGAAGAATCTATTTTTCATATAGGTGCAGTTTGTCCTTATACTATATCCGTTTGGAAGGAGATTGAAGCTAAGATGAATTTACTACATCTTTGGGAAGGGGACTCATTGCTTTCTTGTCTGAAAAAGTGGGTTCTGAATACTAAGGTAAAAGTTTTCAAAGCATTGCCTATTATTGTGTCCTAGTTCATCTGGAAGGCTCGAAACAATAGTTGTTTTGATGACTATTTACATTCTCCTGCTCAAGTATTAGCTAATAGTTTGGGTATGTTGTCATCCTACCGACAGGATAATCCTGCTTTGAAGATTAGATTTATTTCTGAGGAAATTATTGATAAAAGTCAACCTTGGGGTTTTTTTTATGGTTCTGCAATTGGAAATCCAAAGGTGTGTGGGGCTGGGGGTATACTATTTCTTTCAGCTGACCATTTTATTACTTTTAAAACTGGTTTGGGGTTTGGGACAAATAATATGGCAGAGTTATATGCTTTGAAATTATTATTAATTTTGGCTTTGGATAAACAGACTAATAATACAAGTGTTCAGTGACTCCTTGCTTGTCATTAATTGGATCATGGGGAAATTCAGAATCCATAATATTTTCCTGGCCCAAAATTTACAAGAAGTCTTCAGACTGTCGGATCATTTTGATAAGGCAGACTATAAACATGTTTACAGAGAGAGGAATACTTTAGTGGACAGATTAGCTAATGAAGGTGGGAATGTCCAGATTGGTTGTTGGTCTATTTCAGAATATCAGGGGTCTGTTAGACATGACACATTCCAGGTTTTTTAGAATTGGTTTTTGGGGGACAATCTGGATCTTTTGGCTTGTTTTGTTTCTGGGTCTTTTGATCATGGTCTTTTACTTTCAGATGAACAGAATGCTGTCTATTTGTATGTTATTTTGTGGGATTTTCTTGATGCTGATTTCATGAACTTCGGGACTTTTGGTGAAGGAGACTTTTGGAAAGTTTTTGACAGATATGGAATGAATATATTGATGATGTTATGGAGCTTTAGTGACATACTTTTTGTCTCAGGTATATGCATACTTCCTTTTGGTCTGAGGTACTATCCATAGTTCTTGGTATGGAATTTTTATAAAGGAGTTGTGCCTTTGTGGATTCTGGATACACTCATCTTTTAGTGTTGTTCGGAGCAGTATGCAGATGAGATTCATGTTGTACTATCTTGAAGACCTTTCTGGATGGCTTTTAAAATAATTTTGAAGGCATATTTTAAAAAATGACTATTCTGTGATGATGTGACGTTGGTTATGTTCTGAATTGTTGAAGAATTTTTGAAGAGAGTATGCAGGCTTCTGAGCTAGCAGTTCTTTTGGAAGTTTGTTATGGAGAGCTTATCTTCATTAAGCTATTTTTGATGGGCTATGTAAATGTCTATTTTGTGATGGTATGATGGTCTTCAGTCTTTTTGAAGAGCTTTTTTTATGAGATGTAATTTCTGGATTATATGATCATTTATCAATTTTTTATAATCGATCATTCACACAATGTATTTTGTACTTTATATATAAAATATGAATTTTTTCTAAGGAAAAAAAAAGCAAGATTCATTCGGATTTTAAGAAGTTATGTCATATTTTTTTTCCATATTTTCAAAGTCTACTTTGAAAGACAGAGAAGGATTGCTATATTGGGAAGAATGGATGGATAATTTTTTAAGTGACCTTGTCTCATAAATTAGTTTTGGGGTTTTTTTTTTGTTTCATGGCTTAGTTAGTCTTTTGTACTTTGTTTTTTTTGTTTTGAACCTTTCTATTGTGATTGTTGGAAATTAGCTAGTATCTTTGAAGACATGTAAGATTTAGTTTCTTCTTGAGATCTCAGAAGAGACACAATTGGTTGAAATTGGAACAATGAATCTTGACTCTGATTAATATGTATGTATTTTTTTTCAGTTTTGAAAAACATTTTTTTTGCTGTTGAAAAAAATAATAATAAATAAATAAATTTATTTTATAGTAGTATATTATGTGTAATATTTTTATTGTTATTTATTGCAAAGGCATGGATATATACCAATTGATGATGATTAGTCAACTTTAATTGGCTTTTATTTATTTGCATTTATACATAAACGTTTTTACAAAAATTTAAAAGTTTAGTATAATTTTATTATTAAACATTTTATTTCAAATTTTAAAACAATATAAAAGCACCAATATAATATTAAATGTATAGAATATTTGTTTTTGGTATTGATGTAAAGTAGACATTTTTTTAATTGGCTACGAGTTTAATAGGTAATGGCATGAATTATTTGTTTTAATATTATGTTTAAAAATAAATAAATAAATTTTATTCTATGTTTAATGGAAATATATAATAAATAAGTAGTTTATTTTATGTTTTAGATTTTTAAGTAGGTTTGGTTGGAATCTGGTAAATTTTTTCTTGAAATCTAATTTTCAAAGTGTTTAAATTGTGTTTTGAAACCATAAATTGATTCAACACCCTCAAACACTCCCATGGCACGTATATTATGCTATTTTCATTGCTAATATATGTGATTCTAAGATTTTTTACAAATTTCCACCCAAACTCCAAACAAAACAAAATTGAAAATATACTCATAAAGGGTTGAAAACATAGAACATTTAGACTAAAGGATATATATATATATATATATATATATTACAAAAGTAAGGACCACATAGTCGAGGTCTCTTTCTTGGGGAGGGGTGAGGGAGTTATGAGCTAAGCCTCCTCCTCTAATGAAAACAACATGAGTATTATGGTGTTGATGAAGAGGATGCTATTTTTTTTCATAGTAGGGTGTGACGAGAAATCATTACGATCACCCCCCTCTCCCATCCCTAAACCAACTATAATGTTGAAACTAACATGGAGTTAAAGTTAGGAGGGGGAATGTGGGTACTACCCCCTCTCCCCCATTGCCCTTGTCATGAATTTGGGGGAGGAGTAGGGGAAGAGATTCAAGCACTCCCCATTGAATGGCAATGACCCATATGGTACTGCGATGTTAGGGGGAGTTTCTTGAAACATTTACCGCTCCATAAAACATTGCCAATCCATATGGTATAGCGACATTGATCCATGTGGTACCATGTTTTTTTGGGGATGTTAGGCGATGTCGTTACCCCCCTCCTCCTCACCAATTGATGTTGCATGTCACAATGCGGTGGGAAGAGGGGGAGGCAATGCATTGCATAATGTCCTCATGATTCCCTTGCAACGTGTGTCAAGCATCAGTGGGAAGGGAAGTGAGCAATGCACCAAATTGACCTACTCTTTTCACATTGGGTGTTAGGTTACAATTTTTCAAATTGACCACTTCTCACCATGTTCGGTGTTAAGAGTTGGTACAATGCTTGGACTCCCCTCTTTTCCAAAATCATACAAAACATTTATAATTTATTTTTATTTCTAATTAAGGAAATTAACAATTAGGGTCGAGATTGTACTCACGTGACACAGGGCTAATTTTGGTTTGATACCACTATACCCCTAGGCATACCAATAGTGCTCCATGTACAACACATAAGGATTAATAGAAATTTGAACTTGTGACATCACATCACAAGTAGTACTTTAATATTACACCCTATCACCAACTCATCTTCACCCCAAATACTACACACACATATATATACAACTTAAGAAGCAAATCATAAATAAAGAAAACAAAGTTGTTAAGAGATACAATGTTTGTGTGCCTTTATTATTTTGAAAACAAAACAAAATAAGTTTTTTTTATTTACTTTTTTAATTTTTATTTTTTAAATATTAATTTCTTTAAAAACAATATATATATAGTCGGTATTTTTCTAATGTGTATATGTGAGATAATTATTGCATTATTGCATCCTTTTGAATCATTTGAAATATGGACTTAAAGTCCTTTATTAGTCAACGAACACAACATGATTTAAATCAATTAAGAAACGGTTTACTACAAGTGTGAATTAATAGTGAAAAATAAGTGTCTTCTACTTTTTGCTTCTTCACTTGGTATTGACACTCTGCGGATCTATGATGATTTAATGGTAATTATTAATTGGACAAATCATATTTCCTTTCTTCATATTATTTCTCTTCACCATTAGTGCCTCGAGACTGAAGATCTTATGGACACTCTTCATGATCCAAAAATCGAACATATATTTTGTAAGATGAATATTTATGCAAACTCCCTCTCAAACAAGTCTCTTGATGGGGATGTAGGTTATTTCCATAGTATGACCTTCTTTACGGTTTTATAGAGTTTGAGGGCATAATTTTTTGCCTTTGTTGAATTAAATAATGTTACTTTTTCCTATTGTTTATCAGTCCTATATCTTTTCCAATGGTGTTTCAGACATATGGTATTATTTTCATATTGCTAAGGTGGTTTCTTTGCCTATATGAAATATGTTTGGTAATTTTAAGAGAGTATGAGGGTTTTGTTTTGTATATCATAGACATGAACAATTTTGATATGTACTTTTTTATTCTATGAATAACAAAAGTAAAAAAAAGCAAACAAATATGATTTAAATCGTTTGACAAATGCTTCACTAAGAGTGTGAATTAGTGACAAATAAGAATGAGAAGTATGTTTATATAACAAAAACTTATTGGTAATGTTGTCATTCTTCACACATGCATGATAGAAAAATTTTAAAATACATTTAATTTCAGAAGTTTTACTTTTTTGTTTTTTTATATATTTTTTAAAATACAATAATATATAAAGTATAAATAATTTAAAGGGTTAGTTTAATTGGTTGTTATTAATGTTGTTGGTCATTTGATTAATTTTGTGGTAACAAGTTCCTAATTCAAACCCTCTTGAGGGATATATACTAGTCACTTTAATAAATTTATTAGGGCTACCATCCACGAATATGGGGGAGCATACTTTGGGTTTCATCAACACAAAATTCTTGTTAACATTCATTAACATTTTCATTTGACCTACAGATATTAGTGACATACTTTTTTTCATTCGATGTGCATGTATAACATATTCAATACCATCCTTGAAAAGATGATAGTGATTATTTTCCCTTTAGAATATAGCCTTACAATCATACTAATAAGGGATACCAAGTACAATGCCACATATATCCATTGGTACTACATCAAGCTCTGCCTCATCCTAAAACTTATCAGAATTTGTAAACTTTAATATACATTTCTTGGTTACTTGCAATTGTGCATCATTAGTAACCCATCCCAGTGGATATGGATTTTCGTTAGGTATAGTATCTAAACCCAATTTCTTTACCACTTCTTCGGAAACTAAATTGACTTGTGACCCACTATCAAATAACATATCAACTTTCGTATGTTTCTCAATGACCCAAACATGAAACAGTTCACCTCATTTCTTATCATCTTGACTAGAAGAAGATGCATACTTGCACTTGTATTTGCATGATGAGAAAGAGACATAACTTTATCCTTACCTTGGATCCCAATAGTTGAAACCTTAGACTCATAATCAGAGTCTAATCCCACATCCAGCAGCACTACAACAACATTCTTTGCTTCGCTTTTGTCCTTGTACCCTCCATACTTCTTTAGTCTTAATTATGGATGTAACTTTTATCATTATGAAACATCATGTCCCTTTTTGCAATGGGAGCATGTGGGTTTCTCACCTTCCTTCTTAATGGTTGTTGTATGTTTACCTTTCCCCTTGCCTTTGAACTTGTTTCCTTTTGGCTTGGTAGGCTACTTGGAATAGCTATCAACATAAATATTCCCCTTAGGTTCAATATGGGTGGTTTGTACGCATACTTCATCCAGATTATTAGTAAAATGAAATAGTATGCCTTAAGTAGCCATGTAAACTACCAATATATTTAAGAAGGGTTTCCTGGGTATAGAGAGGAATACCACTAAATCCTTTTTCCTAAACTCTTGAGTGTAATCTTGAACACTATGTTATTTTCCCTGTCTAAAGCTTTGGCAATTCATCATAGCCTATTGCATATCCCCAAGTGGATAAAATTCTTTTCAATGCTGAAACAAATTCATACTATAACGAAATCACTTTCCCTTAAGCAAGTGCTCCTGAGTTTTTCTCTCCCACCATACAAGAGCAATACCTCCAACTTGTAATGAGGAAAAATAAAAAATTTCTTCATCTCCTCACAACTTCTGGATTCAGCAATAAACTTTTTTTCGTAACCCAATCATCCAATTTTTCAGCATCATCTGGTAAATTATACTTGATGTCAAGCTTCAGCAATGGGGTGTTCATATAAATGTTCTTAGAGTTCTTTTTATGTGCATTTGATAAAGTATTGGTTGAATCTTTATTGGAAGAAGATGATGATGATGAAGACAATGGAGAAGGGGGACTGTGAGGAGAATCTCCTCCATTACCTTTGTTTCTAGAAGTACTCCATAATATATTTATATGATTCATTAACTTCTTCTCCACTCTTCTTTCATAATATTCAAACAACTTCTCTACCATGTCAACCTAGAAAGCTTTATGGAAATCCTTCTCATCCTCTGCCCAATAGTCTTCATTCACCATTTTCTTGGTTTGATGCACACGTCCAATTTCTAAATTGAACGGCTCAAGTTATGCTTTACCAATGTGAAGCTTTGCCCTAGTTAGCATTCACAAACTCACAGTTCTCGGGTTAACACAAGCTATGATACCACTATATCTAGAAACGATAGGATATTTATAGTTAACCAAGCAAGAAAATAAAATGTGAATTGTGCCAAATGTTGAATTAATAGGCCATAACAAACTTAAGGAGAACACTTCAACAGAGAATTGCAACCACAAAATTGAAGACAGGAAATTGATAATGGAGTTCGAAAAAATGCTTATGTATCTAGATCCCATTTCAGTGCGACCGGTCGATTAATTCTTCAAATGAAAAGGTTACAATGAAATTGATAATTTATAGAGACAATATTGTGCTTAAGAATAGTGATTTACCCAATGCAATACCTCAAACATTCATATGAAACGTAACATCCTCAAGCATGGGAACCACAAGTCGTCCACAATCTGAATGAAAGTCTAACCAATGCTTTCACTATGTCTCTGTCTGATCTACTTGTTATGCTCCCCCCTTTCTTGTCTCTTCTGACAAACCTTGTCCGCAATTGTTAAATAGAAGGAATTGACTAGTATAGGTCCGTGGATAATGTGACAATCTTTGCACAAAATCAATCTTAATGTCCAAAATAACCCGAAGGATATAATCCATACCCAAATTAGGAGTAACGTGGCATGAATAGTAGATCAAATCCAAAGATCCTCGTCCAAAAATATCTGCAAATCCATAGTTGAAATCTCTTGATTAAACCAAAACCGTTGATTAAATCTATCATCGAGCAAACTAGACCGTTGATCTTTAATGCCTCGAATGGCTCTGATGCCGAGTTTTCCTATCTTGATTACCTTATGCCAAATTACAAGGATGATAACCAATATGCTATCGAGCGTGACCGGCTGATGTCGGGGGTCGGTAGTCAATGATGTAGAATCTGTAACCAAAATGTTGTCGAGTCATGACTCCCTACCTTTCCATTGTTCTGTCATTTGGGAGTCCACAATCGACCCAAACAACATAATAGTGCCATGTAAAACTACTGAATTTCCACTCCATAATGTCCAATGTCGGGGGTCAGCAGTTTCCATTGCTAACAAACTTCCAACCAAACCACACCAACTCCCAATGCCCGACTGCTCCAATGCAAAAATTTCAAAGTGTTGTAACTTAGTCATTTAAAGTCCAAGTTTGATAAAATTGGTATCGTTGGAAAGATATCGATGAGCACTATGCAACTGTAACTTCCCCTAAGCAATTGAAGAAGATGGAAATGGATTAAATTGGAGATCCTCCTAGATCAGTTATGATTCCACAAGTGGTGAAGTGATACTGGGTTAGGGGAAAATGACCTTATTGAGCTTTAGCTTATATTATTAAAGGCCTTAGTCGTTTAACCCAAAGTTCCTAAACCATAATTAAGATTTGTGCTTTAATTAAGGAATTATTTAATTATCCTAAGAGGGGACTAAGAGGGGAAAGTGGTTCCATGTGGAGTGGCCACGTGAAAAATCTAAAATATTCTTAAAATGGGATGATTCCAGTAGGGGAGAGGTTCATTCCTCATTCATTCTCCCTCCATTTGAATTACATTCACCATTATCCTTGCCATCACCTTGTACTACCATAAATTGGTATTGTAACAGAGGATTGAGACTCCATTGTTGCATATGAACTATTCATTCCATTAACCATGGTATACTGCTGCATGAGATGAACCTAGCTTACAGCTTGTGCCCCAAAGTCCAGATTCATAGACTTCATGTCCAGCCTATGCTAGTGCGATAGAAGGGAACTAGAGGTTTCCCAAGGGACTATTAGCTTAGAGAAGGGATCTTGTTCCCGGTGTTGTGTAGGTTGATGGGGAAGGAGGATTGAGGATTGGGACAACTGTGGAGGGGGTTTTGTACCTGTGGGTTGCATGAAATATTGAGTTGAGTAGAGTGGTATTTGGGAGATATTTTCCCTTGTGGACTGATAGCCCTAACTCAGGGGTGGCCTATCAAAGTAAGATACGACTTGACATAACCTATGGTTGGGAGGAACGTCCTTCACCTGCAACTAGTTCAAGAATAATTGATTAAAAAGATAAGACTCTAACTATGTATGAATGCATGGTTAATTCTATGTTTACATATTATTTATTTATTATTTTATGAATGAGTAATGTATGGAATTGCATGGCATGGCATGTATGTTTTGTGTTGGATATTATCTATAATATTTAACAATTGAATATGTGTATTTGGGCAACCATAATTTTCGTATTTCGCTATGTAATTGCTTGAATTTCATTGTGTGAGTTGGATATAATTAGCATAATGGGTATCATATATGTAAATCGGGTGCCCCATCACCTCATCATTATCATAGGGTTGGTTGGGTATATTACATATTGGTATCAGAGTCAAGGTTTTCAGCACTGAAGCTGCATGGGATGAAATTTGGATTTATAGGAAAAATTAGAGGTTGCACACAAAGTGTTTGAAAAAATGTTCCTATTAAATTTGTGGTTTTGATGCCCAGATGATATCATCATATTCAAGATAAATTTGGTGATGTACAAATACGTTATGGAACAATTTGGTTTGAGAAAATTTTGGCAATTTCAAACCAATTCCATGGAATTACAGTTTGGGTTTATTGATAAAATCTACAACTGTGTTACTTGACGGAAATTTATAGTTAGAGGAAAATACAAGTGTAATTTTTTTATATGACAGGTATGCATTTCATTAGCCAATTGTCCAAATATTTGAAGTTCAATAATGTCTTAAATTTTGAAAATTTGAAAAATTTGATGCGGGTCCCCTAATTACCACATGTACAGGGATGATGTGGATCAACCACATGTAACAAGGTCATGTCGATAGAGATGACATAGGTCATCCACATGGATTCAGTGTACATGTGGCATCCCTAGAGGGGATTGTATGCATGAGTGGCATCCATGTAAAACATATAAGTTTGGTTTATGCCACGGTCAACCACAAAGCATTCAGAGGAATATGAGACAAGACTGACATGAACATTGATCCTCACCAGAGATCAATGGTTTTGGATGATTTTGAGGCCATGAAATAACCACGAGTTAATAAGAAGGGGCGTCCTCGAAACTAAAACCACAAGAGAGAGTGGCTTCTCCTCATAGTGTTTTTTAGGCACAAACCTGGTTTTCAAAACCACTATCGGGTCCCCATGACACCACTTAGTTGGCCCTCTAAAGTTGCTTAACCAACGTGCTTTCAACTATGAGATGAACATCCAGTTGTTTTTCCTCCATCAAGATCGACGGTCGTAAGGGGCTAATAATTAAATATGGTCGTTGATCATCACAAGAGAACAACGAACGAGGATGAATTCAGGGGATCAATGTAATCACAAGATAACACAAGACAGAACCCCTAATACCAAAAACGCTAGAGGTGGGTGTTTTACCCTCTAGTGTATTTAGGGGCACACACATGGTTTTCAAAACCATAATTGGGTTCCTTGAAACCACTTATTTTCCCCTCTAAAACCGTCAAGCCAACACACATGCCAACAGGTGCCACTAGAATCTGGTAAGGATAGATAAGTGCCACGAGGACCGACCAAGATCGGACACATGGCCATCGGACCACTATGACATCATGATGATGTCATGCTAACGACATATCATTTTTCAAACATTTTGCTAATGTACAAGAATAATTGAAAAATAGTAGCAGTCTAGACAGTTGTTTTCATGTGCATGGAATTGAAAAATACAGTGGATCTTGTGCGTTGGATTGCGCGAAATCAAAAGATTTATTTTAAAAAACTAGGGTTTTACCCTCGACTCGCCCTGCACCGGAAGATTCCATAAGAAAGCAAGCCCCCGTGGCCCTCTTTTTTTTAAAACTACAAAGTTAGTTTCTAAGTTTAAAGGCGGCTACAGGTACAGTGTAATTTTGGTAGAATTGTGGATTATAAATAGCTATAATTTTCAACTCCAACGTCCGAATTCAGCATGGTCATTGGAAATATTATCAAGAGGAGAATAAAAAGAAGAAGGATTTCATAATAAAACAATATAGATCCTTTCAGGAAATTAACAGAAAGGGACATGTAGGTCCTATTTGACAAAAAATTCAAATTGTGTTTTTCTGAATTTAAAAATATATGGATATATCTAGAATTTTTATTGAACTTTATAATTAAATTTTGTCTAACAAATGTCAGAACATGAACATGCTACATATATAATCTGGAATTAAACATAGTCACAATACATGTTTCTAGAAAAATGCAAAACAGTAAAATGGAAGAAGGGGAGCTTCCATATAACCATGAAGAAGATGTTAAAGGTCGAGATATCAGTGTGGGAAATGTAGAAATAGAAACAAAGAAGCATAGAGAAGATGTAAACCCAGTAGAATTTTTGGAAACCATGAGAAGTCTGAGGATGAAAGTACAAAGTTATATGTCAGACAATGAGAGGATGTTGAGGTCCCAAGAACAACAAAATGAACTGAACATTGTTGGGCATGGGGAAAGGAAAGCAGAATTCACTTAGAATTCTGCCTAAGTATGGAGATGAGCTAAATAAGAAGAGAAAGGAGTTGTGACAGAGGCAATGATAGGAAAGAACAAGAGAAAGGAGATGCGACAGAGGGAGTGACAGGAAGGAAGAAGAAGGAAGATGCGTGACTGAAGGAAGGAATGTGACAAGGAAAGCTGCGATGGAATACCAGTACCAAAAGTCGTTCAAGTGGCATAATGGCTGGAAAATGACAATAAGGCATAACGGTTAGAAAGTGGCAGGCCATAAAGATCGTGGGTACGAGTTCGGCTAGAGCCGGTAGAAGCCACACATATGAAGGTATATTTGTAATTTAGGTCATTTGTGCCCACTGACAGGTGTTATTAGAATAGGAAAGACCGCTTATTAGCTAATTATAGGAAGTCAACTGAGAAAGCGATTGGTAAAGAGTCTTTAATGAGTCTGTAAAAGATTCTATAAAAGAAGCAACCCAAATTGTGTGTGGGTGATCTTCTCGCATGTTAGCTCTTCAATGCTAGACTGTTAGTTGCTTGGTATTTATTGTCTGTTAGAGTTTTCCAAGTGCTTTTGAGTTGAAGAATCTGTAGCTAAGTGAGCAAAAGTGTAGGAGAAGTTGAGTCGATCCAAGCTATGTGCGGATCATTAGAAGAGTCGAGTAGGGAGAGAGAAGAAGAGAATATCAAAGAGCATGAGAGGAAGAAAGAGTCTGTAAAGATAAAGAAGAATATCTAGAACAAAGTATGCAACTTATTGCACAGACAAAAGGTGCATATATTTATCATGTCAGATGAAGAGCACCTTTGTTGTTTTTCTTGGATGGGTTTCCACGTTAGATTTTGTGTATATGTGTGAATGTTGAATGTGTTTGAGTTGCCTGTATAAATGTTGCATTGAATGAATGCTTGTATATTTAATTATGAATGAATAGATGTGTATCACTCGCACTATTTTAAGTTGAATACATTTCTGCTGCACTAGGGTTGTTGTTATATTAGTTGCACAAGAGAAGTTGGGTTATGATCTAATTGTTCATAATAATCATAAGTAATCCACCCTCAGGCTTGGTTGAGCACTTTGGTAAATAACTGAGGTACCAGAAATCCCCCACCCAACTACGGAAACTTCGTTCTGGAAGTTACCCATAGAAAGATATCTCGGGTGAGACTACATCTGTGTCGCATGTGTTGCTGACTGCGATTTGATCTGTCAAGTCGATATCTTGGGATTTTTTTGCGTTAAGCAGAAGGGACTAAACCTAGGTCAGGGTCCGAAGATGAGGGAGAAAAGCCAACAAATGGTCCCATTTCTAGGACCAAATCATTTTGGTGAGGGATATGTTGTGGGAACCAATGAAACATGAGATCCCAGATTGGGTGGATTTCAAAGCGTTAGAATTCGCATGAGAGGAAAATAAAGGATCTCAGTGGAACCCAACAGAGTGGTTGGGTCGGTACCTCTATACGGATATCCATGAGATTTTATTTTCTGAGTCTCCCATTGTGTTGAATGAGTGGTTGTCTAAGTTGGCAACCCAACAAAAAAAATTCCAAGGAGGATAATGGAAGGAGTGGAATCCTCATGTTATTAAGCAACTGGAAAGAGTGAGCAAACTTGTGTCAAGGGATGTATATTTTTAGATAGACAGTATCTCGGAGGGATACACTACTGATTTTGTTGTTAACACAATAACCTTATATAGTGAGGCGAAGCGAAATTTTTTTTAAGGACCACGCGATAGATATTTCTCATCTTTAAAGACGTGGATAAAACTACTTGTATGTCAAAAAGGAATTCTACTAATGTGACAAGTTGGAAGTTGTGCACAAAAAGGTGGATATGTCGCAGCAAAACTACGTGAAAAATTACGCAAACTGAGTTTAGATGTTCCCTGGAGATAGTGGAACTAAACTAGAGTCTAGTTGTTTAAGAAGTGGAAGATGATTTTGGACCGAAAAGTGAAGAAAGAATCTGATAAGAAGAGAGAGTTGCAGCACGACTAGAGAAGAAGAAGACTACGAGCTTGTGCCGTATGTGGATGAAGGGTCTTGAGACAAAGAAGAAGAATATCAGTCGATATCCGAAGGAGACGAAGAATCATAAGAGTCGAGTAAAGCTCAAGATCCAGAACGCGGGTACAACATGCCTACAGCACTGCACACATTACCATATGTAGGATCTAGAGACTTATCTCCAAGTACATTTGTAAATACAAGTAGTACTAACATTGTAAATAACAGACAAGGGAGTTTGACTAGTCAAAATTTTGTTATGAATGTACTAGCAATTAATATAATGGTTGGGACTGCAAATAAGTTATCGATATTCAATGGAAATGGGTTGGAAGACAAAAAAGCAATATTGGTTTCTCTGTGAAGTCATATGGACTGTGCGATAGATCCAAGATGAGAACATAAATAAATCACAGATGATCACGACTCTGCGAGGTCGTGCGCTAGACTGGTACATGAGATTTTCTATAGTGCCAGTAGGACTTTCCTAGAAAACGCTCGACTAGATTCGAGTGGGAATGATAGATGAGTTTAGGAAGCCAAATTCTGAGTCACAGGTCATTACTAAGATCAAAGAAATCAAGCAGCTACCTACAGAGTCTGTCTAGGACTTTGACCAGAGATTCAAGACATTAATGGCCAAAGTGAGCTTCCATATGTCAGATGTACATCATAAGGAATACTTCATTGTCTCCTTGTTGCCACACATCTAGATCCCATTGATGCAACAAAAGATTGTGTCGTAGATAGAAGCTCTTGAAATAGCAACGAAGTTGGAATCCTCATCGATGGGAGAAACTTGCACAAGAATGATGAAGATTCAATCGCAGCTGGCCAATCTTACAATGCAGCTCTAGGACATCAAGAAATACAAGGAAGTTCAAGAAGAGTTGCGGTGTACAAGATGCTCATGAATTACATCGTAGCAGGAGTGTCGAACCCGATAAACACCCAAGGGATTCCTTGGTGTAGGATATGTCAAACTAGGGGCCATAAGTCTGAAGAATGTTTGTATTTACAAAAGATTGTAAGAACACCATCTAGTTTGTACTATAAATCTTGTAAATTAGTAGGACACGATGAGAAATACTGCAGAGCACTTCAACTATTACAGGAAAAGACAGTGGGTACCTACTTGATGAAAAATGATGAGTAGATGAAAGTTGAACGAGCGCAGCCTCAGTACCAGCCTACTCAATATCCACCACCACAATATCAACAACCACAATATCCTCAGCCACAATATCGATGGAACCAGTATCCACCACAATAACAATACCCTTATCAAAGGAGGGGTGGAAATTTTTGAGTTTGAGGACAACAACAAGGAAGAGGAGGATTTGGTCGAGGAAGAGGCCAAGTCATGTGTTATAACTGTGGGGAGCTAGGACACTTTGCCCGAGATTGCCAAAGTCTTGTGAAAACATGTACATATTGTAAAGAATTCGATCACACTGTCGAACAATGTCCGCAATTGATTGCGAAATGCCAGGCTCAAACTGTGAAAAATCCCAACCCTGTGCAGAATTAGAATCCAAACCCCAACCAGAACATTTAAATGATTTTTGTCGAGCCGAGAGAACCTAACATCATTGTTGTTACAAGAGGAGGTGTTGTGATAAGAGTAGACCATAATACACAACATGGACAATCGCATGTATGACCTCTGGCACAAAAGAAAGCCCCATTAGATATCCAGAAGGAGAAGGAAGTCTTCTTAGATGTGCGACCAAAGTTTGTTGATGGCAATCAATCGTTGACATCTAAATAAGTAAAGACCATGCCCGAAATATTTGAACAACTACTCTGGAAGCAACCAATGAAAAATGTTAGTGATCTTAAATAATTTTTCAGAAGTTGTTTAACACTAATCCATGATAAAGATATTGTCGGAGAATTGACAACACTCATAGAAGAAACTCCAGAAGACCTGCAACCTGAAAAGAGAGTTAACCATATCGGGAAGAGATTGAAAACGGGTTGAGAAATGTGAATGACTACGTAGATAGGAGCTTATGATATGGACTATATCATATTAGACCTGGGCTCAGATGTCAACATACTAGCAAGACAAACATGGGAAAGCATAAATAAGCCACGACTGGATTGGTCTCCCATTCAGTTAAGGCTTGCGAACCAGTCGAAGGTTCTACCCATTGGTCAACTAACTTAGGTACCTATTGAAGTCGAAGGCTTGAGGATGTATGCAGACTTTGAAGTAATTGACATTGTCAATGACACAAATCCCTGTCCTACACTTTTGGAAATTGGTTGGGCGATAGATAATCAAACCATTATTAATTTTAAGAAAAGAATCTTGTCCTTTGAAGATTCTAAAAAAATATTGGTCATGTCAATTGATCCGCTCGAAGAGCAGAGATATGTCAAGCCAGTGAATAGTGAAGGACAAGGCAATTACCTGGATCAGCTGTACAATATCGTGTCTTCAAGGGACGATTGTATAATTCCAACAACTGATGGAAAGCTGAGTTGGCGTAGTGTAAGCTCTTGCACATCCGATTTAGGAGACGCATTAGAAAGTTGGCAGAATTAGCTGCATTAAGTCTCCATGCAAAGATGCACAAGAATTACAAGATATGTGTGACATGTAGGAGTTGAGGCAAGCGAGCTACCTACATATGAAGGATTACCCAACCTTGCATCTTTTCTGGTGGAGTTTGAAGAAAAAGTTACAGAATCACAACGATTGTCCGCCTTGGAATTTGTGTTGAAAGATTCGCCCGCTAGATGGTGGGGTACACATAAACAATCTATCTTTGAATGTCCATGGTGTAGAAGATTGATGGAGATTATATTTGGAGTAGAGATAAGTTATAATGGTCGTAAGTATATAAGATTGACAAATCATGTTGAACATATTGAGCATTGTCGCACAACATGGAAAGAATATTTGCGACAAGAATGTGTTCATCGATTCATACACACATTGGAGATGGTACTAAGGAATTGGTATACATCAGTGGAGATACAAAGAGGAATAGTTGAGTGGGAATAGTTATCCACAAGCTTCACCGATACATTTGAGTTCGCAAGTGAACACCCAACAATTGATGATGCACTACAGATAATGAAGGAAAAGATATTTGAAGAAATCTCAGTCACAACCACAAATTTCCATCAATGCAGCACAACAGTCCATCATTGGATGGAATGTTACAATGTTACAGGAGAACCGAATGACAATGATCCGCTCAATATAAACATATCAAAAAGGTGTGCATGGAGTGGAAGGAGTTGGCATTTCTAGTGACCAATTACTAAGTTCACTTAAGATTAAGAAGTAAATACAATATTTGGCCTTGTAAAAGGCCATATAGAGAGACTGAGAATGATGTTGGAACGATGTTGCCACTATCAAATTTCCCTGAATTTGAAGAAATGTATCTTTTGTGCACCTTTTGGAGCTCTGTTGGGCCATGTGATCTGTCACGATGAAATTTTGGTTGATCCAGCCAAGGTTGTGATCATTCTCAACCTACCACTACCTACCATAGTTAAATAGTTAAGAGCAACATTAGGACATACTAGATACTACAGGAAGTTTATCAAGGGATATGCAGAGTTAACTGCTCTGATGGAAAAACTGTTGAAAAAAGACACTAAGTTTCATTGGACAAGAGAGTGTTAAGAGAGTTTGGACAAGCTTAAGAACAAGATGGCTACTGCACCAATACTTGTATTTCCAGACTGGGAAAAAGATTTCCATGTTCATCTCGATGCATCGTTTGTTGCGCTCGGCGTGGTAATGACACAGTCAGGTGTAAGATCAATTAATCACCCCATTGCTTTCACTAGCAGGAATTTATCAACTGCAGAGAAAAATTATACCAAGACGGAGAGAGAGAAGGGCTAGCGATGGTGTATGCGCTACATAAATTTAGACATTATTTACTGGGTGGACATTTCAATATGTACAATGACCATTTTGTGCTGAAATACTTGGTCAATAATCCAATGTTGGGGGGGAGATCTATCGGTGGCTTCTCCTCTTCTAGGAATTTAATTTTGAGATAAGTTTTAAACCCGGTCGATTGAATTTGGGACCAGACCATATTTCAAGGATTGAAAGTGGAGAAGAACCTACTAGTTTGGAAGATAATCTTTCTGATGCATGACTATTTGCGATAACCATGTTTGATGATCAATATAAAGATATCATACATTTTCTGAGTACTGGTTATGCACCAACTAAATTTACCAATGCGTAGAAGAAACCGTTGGTGGTGCGAGCTGCAAATTTCCAGTTGATTGCTAGACACTTGTATAAAATGGGTCCTAATGGGATACTTTGGCATTGCATTTTGGAGCACGAGAACCCGATGATAGTAAGTGAAGAACATGCTGGTGTCGTTGTTGAAATATTGTAACTTCAAAGGATATTCTAAATGTATTTTACTGATGTACCCCAATGGAGATGTTATTATTCCTACATCGGGATGTTATTATTGTAATTGGTCATCATAGAGTCATGAGGTAAAGCCTCCATTGTAAGTCGGGTCATTAGTACCCTAATGAATAATATAAAATATTGTTTTGAGTCTTCCTAGGTGAAGTCGGCCTAGATAGTTTAGTGGGGTCGACTTGTTTAGGGTAAAAGTCAGTTGACTTAATGTGTATAAATAGAGGAGTTGTCCTCCTTATTATAACACAGACTCACTCATTTACGTAGCGTATAGGAGAGAAAGAGAGAGAGAGAGCGAGATAAAAACAAGGAGGAGAATACATGTTTTGGGGTTATATCTTATACATCTTATATAGAGGAAGTTTTACTGGGTTTTCTTCCCCTTGAGGGTTTCCCAGGATAAACATTGTGTTTATCTTGTGAGTGTGTTTCTTTCAGTGATTATGCATATCCTACTGTTATGAATTTGGATTGAACACTTATGATATCTAGTCTAGCATATGAAATCTTAACATGGTATCAGAGCTATCCTGAATAAAACATCTTTCACAAGGTGAAACTCTCTCTCCTCCCTCTCTAGAAGAAATTAGGGTTTCTTCAAAATTTGGAATTTGGAAGATCTGATTGCATGGAAATTTGCGCCTCCCTAGAACGCATATATTGAGCCCAGGATCGATGTTTTTGGATGGTTGAATCTCCAATAAATCCAAACCCTATTTTGTCCTTGAACCAGAAAACTGCAGAAAACCAGAACCATAAATTATGCACAAGTTGGAACCTCACAAGCAAGTTTTGAAGGGTAAAGATTTGGGATCTCGAGAAATCAGTTGGACCAACCAACTCACCTGAGTCAAGTGCATCTCCTAGTAATGTCAGCTTTTCAGATTGAGAAATTTCAATTTTTAGTGACCTCCTGTATAGGATGCCCCCAAGCACTAAGCTTGAGGATAAACTAGAAGGCATAGAAACCTTCCTAGCATGGAAGTATAGGATTGGTCTCATTCTTAGAGAGAATGGTCTTGAGAAGTACATCAAGGATGAAGTTGCAGAACCTAAAGAAGATGAAGCTAAGGAGAAGTATGAACAAGACCTAATCAAGGCAATGAGGATCATTGTTGATTCTATCAAAGATCATTTTACCCCTTAAGTGTCATCTAAAAAGACACCAAAGAAAATGTATGACGCACTTTCCAAAATGTATGAGGGAAGGAACATCAACATAAACATGAATTTGAGAGCTCAACTAGAGGGCACCAAGATGAGCAAGTGAGAATCAATTCAAGATTACTTCAGAGGGGTTTCCCAATTCACGGAACAACTAAGTGCTATTGGAGACACCCTTGATGAGGATGAAATAGTAATGACTGCTTTGACTGGACTCACTAGACCTCGGGACTCATTCATGCAAACTCTGTGTGCCAGAAAAGAAAGTATGAAGTTTGACATTGTATAGGAAGATTGCATTTAATAAGAAGCTAGAGTAGATGACAAAGAAGCTCTCTTCAGAGAAGATGATCATGCTCTATCCATCCATACTAAAGGAAGAAAACAATCAAAATTCAAGAAAGGTATCCATAAAACTTCAAAGAAGAAGTTTCAACAGAAAAAGAAATACTACTCAAAGTATCAATGCTACAATGGGACACCTTGCCAGAGAGTGTCCATCACCAAAGAAGAAGAAGAACGAGAGACATCATGCTCATCTAGTTGAAGATGAGGATGAGGAAGAAAGACCTCGAAAGAGACTAACAAAAGAAGAAGATGTAGAAGAATATGTACTATTATTTGCACTCTCTGGGTCTGTAACACTTGGACAAGATACATGGATTATTGATAGTGTTTCTTCAAAGCACATGACAGAGAAGAAACAAACTCTGTCAAGACTTGAAGAAAAGAAATCTCCTCGGAAAGTATCATTGGGAGATGACTATCAATATCCCATCAAAGGTATTGGTGAATCAAGCTACAAGTTTGGATCTGGGACTTCCATGGAGATGAAGGAAGTACTATATGTACCAGGATTAAAAAAGAACCTGCTTTCCATCTTATCACTAGATAAGAAAGGATATAGAGTTGCTTTCATAGATGGATAAGTACTTATGTGGTCCAAAGGAAAGACAATTGAATATGTTGTGGTCATTGGTGAAGAAGAAGGAGGACTGTACAAACTCAAAGGACATCCAGAGACATCCCTTGTCCATGAGACTACTAGCTCAAATGAACTGTGGCATAGGAGGATTTCTCACATCAACTACAAAGCACTACTGTATGTGAGCAAGGTGGCAATTGGGTTACCAGATCTGAAAATTGATCATGAGGGAACTTGCAAAGGATGTTTAAGAGGAAAGAACTTCAAGAATCCCTTTCCGAAAAGTGAAACAGAGACTAAAGGTACATTATAACTAATTCATTCTGGTGTATGTAGTCCTATGCCCTCCAAATCGCTAAGTGGATATGAATATTATGTCACATTTATTGATGACTATTCAAGAAAGACATGGATATATTTCTTGAAGACCAAGAGTGAAGTGTTCAGGAAATTCAAGGAATTCAAAGCCTTGATAGAGAACCATTCAAAAAGAAGAATCAAGACACTGAGGTCGGATAATGGTGGAGAATATACTTCAAAGGAATTTGAATCATTTTCTAAGGAGGCAGGAATAAAGAGGGAACTAACCACTCCCTATAATCCCCAACAGAATGGTGTTGCAAAAAGAAAGAATAGAACCATTATGGAAGTAGTGAAAACAACGATTCGTGACCAAGACCTCCCCATGCACCTATGGACTGAAGCAACAATAATAGTCATGTATGTACAAAATAGATTATCTCACAGTGCTCTTGGATTCAATACTCCTAAAGAAATGTATACAGGAAAGAAACCTGAAGTGAGCCATCTCAAGATATTTGGTTTTCCAGTGTATGTGCATATTCCGAAAGAGAAGAGAACTAAGTTGGATCCTTCTGGAAAGAAGAGAATATTTATTGGATACTGTGAAGTCTCCAAAGCCTTCAGGATATACATTTCAGGATTCCATCATATAGATATTAATAGGGATGTAACATTTGATTAAGAGATAGCTCTTAAGAAATCCAGAAGGTGTCAGCTTGAAGAAGTACATGAAGAGGATGTACCTCCGAGAATGGTAGAATTTGAACCCTCTCCTGAAATAGTAACATCTGAAGATCATGATATGCTAGAACCTCGGGAACCCCCTATTATGGATATCTCTCAAAAGAGAAAACCTGTTTGGGTAAGAGAAATCATACAAGAAGTAGAGAAGTATGGAGATATAGAAGGCTCCACAAGAACAAGCAAACGATCAAAGCCATACTCTAGTTATGTAGCTTTGGTGTGTGACCTTCTAGATCAAGAACCCACCAACTACGAGGAAGTTATCCAGAAGAAAGAGTGGGTGGAAGCAATGACGGAAGAATAACAGTCAATAATGAAGAATGATGTTTGGGATATAGTACCCAAACCAGAAAACAAGAGTGTGGTATCTTCGAAATGGATCTACAAGATAAAACATGTTGTTGATGGAAGTATTGAAAAGTACAAGGCCAAATTTGTGGCTAGAGGATTCTCTCAGGAAGAGGATTTATTATGAAGTGACTTTTGCTCCAGTATCAAGGTACACTTCCGTCGGAACCATCATGGCACTTGCTTCCATGATGAAGTGGTATCTACACCAAATGGATGTAAAGACAACGTTCCTGAATGGTGTGATTGAGGAAGAGGTTTACATCGAACAACCACAAGGATTTGAAGTCAAAGACAGAGTGACTCATATATGTAAGTTGAAAAAGGATCTATATGGACTGAAGCAAGCTCATAGAGCTTGGTATGGTAGAATAGATAGCTTCTTGACAAGCGTGGGCTTTACTAAAAGTAAAGTTGATCCTAACCTTTACATAACGATTATGGATAATGAACTTGTCATACTATTCTTGTATGTGGATGATCTATTTTTGACATGAAATTAGAAACAGATCACAGATTGCAAGAAGAAGCTAGCTAAAGAATTCGAGATGAAAGATCTTGGATTGATGCATTATTTTCTCGAGCTGGAAGTGTGGCAGAGCCCAGAAGGAATATTTCTAAATCGGGGAAAGTATGCAGTAGAAATCTTGAAAATATTTGATATGTTGGAGTGTAAATCCATGGCCACACCCATGGACACCAACCTGATGTTGTTATCTGATGAATCATTAGAGTTAGTGGATATGACTCAATACCGATAGATTATTGGGTCATTGGTGTATCTGACAAATACAAGGCCATATATATGCTTTGTTGTGAACACCTTAAGTTGGTATCTAGTTAAACCTAGACGGGTTCACTTGAAAGCTACAAAGCATGTGATGAGATACCTAAAAGGTATGATAGACTTAGGACTTTACTATGTTAGAGATCATGACTACAAATTAAATGGATATACGGATTCAAAATGGGCAAGAAGTGTCACAAACAGAAAGAGCACCTCATGAGGATGTTATTGTCTGGGATCTGCCATGATCTCATGGTTTAGTAAGAAACAATCAAGTGTTTCTCTCAGAACAGCTGAAGCAGAGTACATAGCATCTTGCTTTGCTAGTTGTGAAGCGATATGGCTTAGGAAACTGATGTCACGACTATTTGACATGGAGTTGGATACCACAGTGAATCTTTGTGACAACCAGAGTTGCATAAAGATGACAGAGAATCTTGTGTTCCATGATAAATCACAGCACATAGAAATACGATACTTTTATATAAGGGATATGGTACAAAAGGGAGCTATAAAATTCCAGTATGTGAGTACCAATGAGCAAGTTGTTGATGTGTTGACCAAGCCTCTATCTCATGTAAAGTTTAAATATTTATGTGATAAGCTTGGTGTAGTTAGAAAAGACTTTCCTTGCAAGAAGGAATGATTAAGATATGGACTCTCTTCAAAGGAGGAACAAGTCAAAGATATGGACTCTCCTCGGAAAGGAAGAACCGCTTAAAGTTATGAACCCTCCTTGGAAAAAGGGGGAGCAATTTGATGATATGGATCCTCCCAAGAGAGGGGGAGTGATAATAAGATTGTCATTGATGATGGGATTATAGTGAAGGTCCAGTATGAAAGATGCCAAGTTCACCTGAAGATGCTGACAAGGTCTAACATTCACTTGTGGACGATAGTATCCTCTGTTGAGGATGGTCCTATAGGAAATAACACTATGTTCGTGAGAGTGGTCCTTACTAGCTATGGATGGCCCTACAAACATTACTCTCACATGGAGAATTATTACCCACATTCATTTTTGGATACCATAGGATAACACTCATGCAGGAGTGGTCCTAGCTTTGAAGCTGAGGATGGTCTACGATGAGTCCTTACGGACGATAGGATCGGAATTTACATGCGGTCGAGATCTTCCTTGCAAATGTTACTTTCGCATGGAGACTATACCTACATTTATATGTAGATGCCATAGAATAACATTCACGTGGTAGTGGTCCTAGATTTAGTGATAAGGATTCTCTCTAATGAGTCCTCATAGACGTCGTAGTATAACACTTGCATGGAGTGGTCCAATCTTTCATGTTGAGGATGTTCTACGACGAGGGACAACTTTTACATGCGGTCGAGATCTACAGCTATAGACAATACTATTATATGGACAGTATGCCTACATGTACATGTAGATTTCGTAGTATAACACTTGTTTGGAGTGGTCCTAGCTCTAACAGGTTGAGGATGGTCTACATTGAGTCCTTACGGATGACAGGGCCTGCATTCACATGCGAACAAGATCTACACTCGGTTGTAGATGATCCAACTGGTTGATACTATGGACCCTCCTCGTTAAGGGGGAGTAGGTTGATGGAGGATTGCATCATCCTTGGACCCATGTCCTAAAATGATAGGGATTGATAATCCCACAAAGAGATCATGTTACTTCAGGTAGTGTGGCGAAAAAAGGATCGAGAAGATCGAAGTGCTGCTGCAAAGGATCGAGAAGATCGAAGTGCTGCTATAAAGGATCTAGAAGATCGAAGTGTTGCAGCAAAGGATCGAGAAGATCAAAGTGTTGCTACAAAGGATCAAGAAGATCAAAGTGTTGCTGCAAAGGATCGAGAAGATCGAAGTGTTACTGTAAGGGATCAAGAAGATCAAAGTGCTGCTACAAAGGGTCAAGAAGATCGAAGTGTTGCTACGAAGGACTGGAATATAGAAGTGTTGCTGCACAAGGATCAAGTGATCGTGTGCTGTAGAAGATGAAGACATGAAAGAGTAATTGTTCCAGTTACTGATTGTGAAAACTTCCCATGACATATAGATGTATTACCTCGATTCTGCTCTCTATTGTTAGTCCTATAGTTGATGATGATGTTGTCAATATGATACCCTTTTCGTTAAGGGGGAGTGTTGAAATATTGTAACTTCAAAGGATATTCTAAATGTATTTTACTGATGTACCCCAAGGGAGATGTTATTTTTCCTCCGTCGGGATGTTATTATTGTAATTAGTCATCATAGAGTCATGAGGTAAAGCCTCCATTGTAAGTCGGGTCATTAGTACCCTAATGAATAATATAAAATATAGTTTTGAGTCTTCCTAGGTGAAGTCGACCCAGACATTTTAGTGTGGCCGACTTGTTTAGGGTAAAAGTCAGTTGATTTAAAGTGTATAAATATAGGAGACATGTTCCTCATTATAACACAGACTCACTCACTTGTGCAGCACATAGGAGAGAGATAGAGACAAAATAGCGAGGAGACTATTTTGGGGTTATATCTTATACATCTTATACAAAGGAAGTTTTGTTGGGTTTTCTTCCCCTTAAGGGTTTCTTGGGATAAATACTGTGTCTATCTTGTGATTGTGTTTCTTTTAGTTATTCTGCATATGCTACTGTTATAAATTTGGATTGAACACTAATGATATCTAGTATAGCATATGAAATCTTAACAGTCACAAAAGGCCACTATGAAGGAAAAGCTATGGTGCACAAGATTTGCAAGCAGGATTATAGTGGCCCATCATGCATGTGGACACTCGGGATTATTGTCACAGTTGTGATATCTGACAAAGAATTGGGAAGTCATCCCAAAGGGATGAAATGCCATTGGTATCGTAGATAACATTATAGGCATTCGATAAATGGACTGTTGATTTTGTAGGACCTATCAGTCTGACAGGAAAGCACATGGGAGCACGGTATATTATCATTGCGACTAATTAGCTAGCTAGATGGGCAGAAGTAGCACCAGTAAAGGATTGTACTGCTGCAAAGTTTTATTTGAAAACATTATAACAAGGTTCGGGTTCCCAAAGATTTTAATCAGCGACCAAGGTATGCATTTTGTTAATCAATTGATTGAAGAACTGACTAACGAATTTCCAGATACAACATATAAGAACAACCCCATATCATCCCCAAGCAAATGGAGTTGTTGAAGCATTCAACAGGATTATGGAAAACACATTTACAAAGGTATGCAATGCGCGAAGAGATGACCCGAATCAGAAGATCTCTACAGTATTATGGGCATATCGCATGGCATGTAAGAAGTTGATAGGCCAAACTCCATTCAGGTTAGTGGATGGACAAGAAGTTGTCATGCCTATGGAATATATTGTACCAATTTTAAGAGTTGTTGTGGTCACTGAAATCATAGATGTTGATGTTGTGGAAGATATATTACTTCAACCAATGAACTTGGAGGAAGAATGTTTTGATGTAGGATTTCATCAGAACGTAGAAAAGAAAAGGAAAAAGGTATCACATGATAGACACATTAAGAGCAAGCATTTTTAAGTTGAAGGTCTTGTTCTTATGTATGACAGCAAGTTTTTCAAGCATCCAGGAAAGTTGAAAACACATTGGTTATGACCATATGTTGTCAAGGAAATCACTAATGGAGGAGTAGTGAAGTTATAAAAATTAGATGGGATAGATGTCAGAGGACTCGTCAGTGGGAGCTGACTGAAACCATATTTCGATAGCTGCGACTTGGTTGGATAAAGAGAGAGAGAGAAGAGAAAAGAAACAAAGATGACCCAAAATGTATCGTCAGAGGCTGTTAGTCTTCCATAGAGAGAAGTGAAGTTTCGCGGACTTGTAATCTAACCAAGGTCAAAATGATGAGCAAATACAATTGGTCTATTGCAAGACGGGAACCCTATTAAAAGGAAAATGCAACTCGCAAGGAGTGCGACGAAAAACTTAATGAGCCGCAAAATAAAGGGAATCTACCAAATGAAAGAAAATAGGTCGCTAATGACGCGACGTTGGTGAAAGAATGAAGAGACTCACTGACAGGACAACTGTCAATCATTAATTTGGAAATCTCGATAGAACTTGGTAGCATGCTTTGTGATCACGTCTGCCTTTATGACAATAACTACCCCTGCAGGTGCCAACTAATTGACGACGTGCTGAGAAGTTTCCTTAAATGATTTAATCGATGGCCCATGGGATTGAAAGGACAATTTCTTTTTTATTTGAATTCCCACTCGTATGAAGGACAACAGTCGAAAACTATTGTTTCATATCAAACTTCGGGCCCAAGCTCAGCTTCATTCTGCTTGTAGGAGAGAAGAGGGATTGTTGTCTGCAACTTCAGGAGCCGAAGCAATTTCATGGTAATTTCAATATACAGTGCTAGTGCAACTGTGGAAGCTGAAGTTGGACTTGCATCACCCATGCACGTCATGGAAGATATTGCGATATATGTTCCACCAATGCAGTAGCCCACCCCACCTCTTGGGAAAGTTCCACTTCGGCCATTAGGAAAACGCAGAGTAGATGTACCAAGACCCTCAATATCTTCAAAGGGAAAGCATTAAATGAAGATGAAGAGAAAGGAAAAATCAACGACAACGCCACTAGTCCCTGATGTGGAAGAAGACTAAAAAACCAGAACCTTGTTGCCACCATATATCCCACCAAGACGGGCAGATGCGCCAAAGGTCAAAATACCAGCCAAGATTCGATCCCCACTGGTAGCACCCAAACTGCTAAAAGGAATCAAGGTATTGAAGGACATTATGCCAAATTTGCAGAAGTTATCCTTTGATGACCATGATACAAACAAATTGAGTGCCATGGATAAATAAAACTACATGGACCTGGTGAAGGAAACACTCGACTCACCAAACTGTTTTGTTCCAAATGAATGGGTGAAAGGACTAGACCAGTCTGGGCTATTGTAATTGTTGTTCATGCCACACTTCAGTCGAAGCACAGAAGTGAACACCTGTGTTAAACAATTGCTAGTAGTCTTTCATGGAGGATACTTTTGGCTAGATAAATCAAATTTGGTCGATGCCAACCTCATTTCAACAATTATAGGCCTTTTGCGAGCAAAAGTAGATACAAATCCATTTTTAAAGAAGCACAAGGACCCATCCATGATCGCAAGGGTCAAAAATAAGTATGATGTGGTTAGGGCCAACAGAGGGCTCCTAATTTTTTCCATTAATGACCCTACTATTTGCTATGCAAAGAAGATACTATTCTATAAGATGTTGCAAAAATTACAACCAACCCAATGTACCGCAGGTGCGATTACACTAGCCAAACTCTATGTAGGAGTTCAAATTAATTGGTCACAATTTTTGCTAAACGAAATGTTACAAGATGCGACAACATCACATGAAGAAGGTAAATCTTTCCACTATTCCAGGTTGTTGATTTTAATTTCATTTGTTGCTTGGTCCAACCCAGCGGACTACCAGTTGGTAGATCTACCTGTTACTTGCAAAGGAGCAAAATACCAAAACCTTTGGTTCTTACAATACAAGAACAAGAAAGCAGACAATAATATTGAATTTTTCATACATTGTATTGTTAACAAAAGCAAACGAAGAAATCCAAGAATATTGTTAACAAAATGAAGGTAAAGATGAAGAAGACAAAGCAGAAAGCAAAAACATGGGAAGAAAGCAAGTTGAAGCTTGAGAATGTTTTAAATCTAGCCTGTACAAATCTTAATGATGTAGAAATTACATCATAAATGCATATAGAATACAAGGTCATTCGACTTGGCAAGATAGTGACTGACCTTCAGAAAAAGGTCGCACAACTTGAAGAGCATGTGCAACCAAGCACAACCCCATAGGTGTTGGAGGAAAGAAGAGAACCAACAAGTGAAGCTGTGAAGAATATAGAAGAAGCAAAAGCGATATGTGCCAATGTTGTCGACCAAGTCTGTCAGGCTTGGGAAGCATTAATGGATGATGAAAAATAATAGAAACTTGCAAATGAGATGACTACAATTGAAGTAAATATTACTCAGACAAGGAATGAGATGAAGCAGCTACCCTTAGCGCAAAAAATGGCTAAGGCAACAGAGATGAGAAAATTGCAGCAACAAGTAACAGTGTTGCACACAAAACAGCGACACTGCATAGAAAAGGTGGAAGAGATGCAAGCTCAAGTGGAAAGAGTTACAAGCATCATTCAGCCTATACATCAGAAGGTGCACGAAGCAACTGCATCAATAGAGAAGGTAATGTTGAAACATGTCAGTTCCAACCTTGTGGAGCAGTTGCAGAAGGAAAAGGAAGAAGTGTGACTGGAAGCAGAGAGAGTGGCAAAAATCTTGGAATATTTTCACAATAAATTCGACAGAATAAAGAAATGGAGGAATAGCCTCGAGTGTCTTGGGATGAGCCATAAGTGATTGTTGGGGGCTTGTTGATCCTAGGGAAAAGAAAGCAGAATTCAATTAGAATTCTGCCGAAGTATGGAGATGAGCTAAAGAACAAGAGAAAGGAGTTGTGACAGAGGCAATGACAGGAAAGAAGAAGAGAAAGGAGTTGCGACAAAGGCAACGAAAGGAAGGAAGAAGAAGGAAGATGCCTGACAGAAGAGGGAGTCACGATAGAAGGAAGGAATGCAACAAGGAAAGATGTGATGAAATACCAATACCAGAAGGCGTGCAAGTGGAATAACTGCTGGAAAATGGCAGTAAGGCATAACAGTTAGAAAGTAACAGGCCATAAAAATCGTGGGTACGAGTTCAGCTAGAGCCGACAAAAGCCACACGTTTGAAGGTATCTTTGTAAGCTAGGTCATTAGTGCCTACTAATAGGTGTTATTATAGTAGTAAAGATAGCATGTTAGCTAAGTATAGGAAGTTGACTGAGAAAGCGACAGGCAAAGAGTATATAACGAGTCTGTAAAAGAGTCTATAAAAGAAGGAATCCAAGTTGTGTGTAGGTGAGCTTCTTGCCTATTAGCTCTTCACTGTTAGACTGCTCGTTGCTCTATACTTGTTGTCTGTTATAGTTTGCTAAGTGATTTTGAGTTGAAGAATCTGCAACTGAGTGCGTAGAAGTGTAGGAGAAGTTGAGTCGATCCAGGCTGTGTGCAGATCATTCATAGAGTTGAGTAGGGAGAGAGTAGAATATAAGATCAAAGAGCATGAGAGGAAGAAAGAGTCTGTAAAGATAAAGAAGAAAATCTAGAACAAATTCTGCAACTTAGTGCATATATTTCTCATGCCAGATGAAGAGCACCTGTGTGGTTTTTCGCAGATGGGTTTTCGCGTTAGATTTTGCATATATGCATGAATGTTGAATGTGTTTGAGTTTCATGTATAAATGTTGCATTGAATGAATGCTTGTAGATTTACTTATGAATGAATAGATGTATATCATTCACACTGTTATAAGTTGAATACATTTATGCTACACTGGGGTTGTTGTTATATTAGTTGCATAAGAGAAGTTGGGTTGCGGTCTAACTATTCATAATAAGCATAAGTAATCCACCCACAGGCTTGGTTGAGCACCTTGGTAAATGACCGAGGTACCAAAAATCCCCCACCCAATTGCAAAAACTTGGTTCTAGCAGTTACCCATAGAAAGATGTCTCGAGTGAGACTGCATCTGCGTCGCAGGTGTTGTCGATTGGGCTTTGCTCTGTCAAGCCAATATCTTGGGCTTTGTTGTGCTAAGCAGAAGGGACTGAACTTGGGTTAGGGTTCTAAGAGGAGGGAAAAATCCAACAAACACCAAGTTAATGCAGAGCCTAAATATGCTACAGAGGAAAATGAAAATGGGCTCAACCTTAATCGAGGAGAAAGAAGGACGAGATCACATGAGAGATCTGAGCAGTCTAAAATTGCTATCCATGAGTCATAAGAAGCGCTACTCACCACACTATGTAGTCAGGAATTCATATATATATATATATGATGGTTCTAACAACGCCCTAGAAATGTCTATAGTTAAATGTCATAAAATAAGGCATGTGAAAGATGAGTTGCAAGGGGAAATTAGAAAAATTAAACCTCCCACTTTTGACAGTGAGAACACAAAGGGAGAAGATGTCAAAGCTTGGTTGCTAAGGATGGAAAAATATCTTCAATGACATAATTACTCCTCTAACATGGAAGCTAGGATTCCCTTTTACAACCTACAAGGAAAGGCTTCCATTTGGTGGGAACAATTGGTTCAAGTGAAAAATATTATTGAAAAGAGGATTTCATGGAGGCAATTCAAAAAGTGCTTCCAAAAAAATACTTATAACAACATTATTATGATCATAAGACATAATAGTTCTTTGAACTCAAATTATGAAGCATGAGCATGGATGAGTATGAAAAGAAGTTTTTAGAAATATTGAGATAGGTTGATTTTATCAAGGAGGAGAAGGTAAAGATACAAAGGTTTTTAAATTATTTTCCTTCATTTTGTAGGGATAAAATTCAGTATGGTGAACACAAGACTCTTGAAAAACAATTTGGAAGACCAAGCACATGTATGATCAGAACAAAGGAAGGAAAATATTCATAAGTCTTGGAGAGATAAGAAGAAGGATAAGCAAGATTAAAGGAAGAAAGGAATCAAACAATATTTCTTCCAGAACCAACCAAATTGATATTAGCAAAGTAATCCAACTCAAAATGGGCCTAGGATGATAGAATTTACTCTAAAAAACCGAGCAACAACTGAAATGTTGGGGATATGATGGAAACCATGTGTATAAAGACTATCCATAAAGGGGAGTCATAATGAGAAGTGTGCACAATTTACAACATGCAAGTATTGTGGAGGATGTAGGCAGGAACATTCCCATAATTTATGTATCCTTTGACAACAGACATGCAGATCATCAATCCAACATGATTGATGTTGAAGGTAAAATTGCCAACCAACCTATCACTATTATCATTGATTTAGGAGCAAGTCATAGTTATATTGCTTTTAATTTATTTGAAAGGTTTTAGCTAAATAAAAGTAAGCATGATAGACCGTGGATGGTTTAATTGACTACTGGAACAAAAAAGGAATATTAATTCATTAATAAAGGGTTGTCCATTGGATATGAATGGATTGAACACATTTGTAGGTTTGGACATAATACCACTTGTTTCATATGATGTACTTATTGTGATGGACTAGTTAAATTCACACCACATGATATTGGATTGTCATAACAAGTCATTTAATTTTCTTTATGAAGAAGGGAAACAAAAGATAGTGAAAAGCATTACAAGGCCTATTTCCACAAGAGAAATTTAATCTATGCAATTAAAGAGATGTTTCATAAAAGGATGTCGGTTCTATGCAACTCATGTGCAAGAACCATAAAAGTGTAAATGCCCAACTTTAGAAGACTTTCCAATATTGCAAGATTTTTTAGATATGTTTGAAGAAATACTAGAATTGCCATCGAAAAGAGATGTTGATTTCTCTATTGCTTTTATGCTTGGAGTTGCCCCAGTTTCCAAACTTCCCCACATAATGAGTACACCTAAGTTAAAAGAGTTATACATGTAGGTGGAATAGATGTTGAATAAAGGGTATATATGCCCAAGTGTGTTTCCTTGTGGAGCATTAGTACTATTTGTAAAGAAAAAGGATGGAACTATGAGGTTGCATATTGACTTCAAACAGTTGAAAAATGTCACTTTGAGGAATAAATATCCACTTTCTAGAATTGATGACTTGTTTGATTAGCTCATAGGAGAAAATATTTTCTCAAAGATAGATTTGGTATTTGGTTACCATAAGGTAAGGATAAGAGATGAAAACATTATAAATACAACCTTCAGGACTAGATATGGTAATTACATGTTTGTGATGGTTCCTTTTGGGTTAACAAAAGAACCAACTACATTTATGTGCTTGATGAATGGCTTATTCAGAAAGCATTTATATAAGTTTGTCATTGTATTTCGAGATGACTTTCTTATATATTCAAAACCAAAAGAGGAGCACGAGGAGCACTTGAGATTGGTACTACTACAAGTGTTAAGAGAATATTAGCTTTATGCCTAGCTGAGTAAATATTCTTTCTATCAGAGGCAAATTCACTACTTGGGACATATAATCTATGAAGAAGGAATAACATTGGATCTAGAGAAGATATAAGCTATTATGGGATGGACTACACCTAAGAATGTAACATAAGTTAGCTCATTCATGGCATTAGCTAGATACTGCAAGAGATTTATAGAGGGCTTCTCCAAAGTGGCACATCCAATTACAAGAAAAAGGAGTGAAGTTTCAGTGGACACCATAGTGTGAATAAAGTTTACACCAATTAAAGAGATTGCTCACTAGTATACCAATTCTCAAGATTCATGATCCAAATTAATATTTTATACTATGTATAGGTGCTTGCCAAGAAGGAATTGGTGGAGTCCTTATGTATAATGGACATGTGATTTGTTATGAATCAAGAAAGATTAAAGAGTGCGAGAAAAGTGTGTCACATATGACTTGGAACTTGTTGTTTTTGTGCATGCATTAAAGATGTGGAGGCATTATCTCATGGCGGGGAAATATGAGTTGAGAACATATCATAGTTTACTTAAATATTTATTTGAGAAACAAAAATTGAATGCAAGACAAACAAGATGGCTATAATTTCCTTGAGTTTGATTTTGATATCAAACATATTAAAAGCAAGGAGAACAAAGTTGTTGATGCAATCTGTAGAAGAGTTCATGCTATCCATGTTTCAACCATCAGTATATGCAAATCATATTTTAAAACCATAATTCTTGAGGTTGTCATATTAGATGAACATTACCTTGAAGTAACAAAAGAATTACAACAAGGAAATGTACAACAAAAATATGAAGGTTACGAGTTGGAAGATGATAGAATTCTTATATACAAAAATAGAGTTTATGTTCCTGATTCCAATGGAAATTAGTAATGAAGGAGATGCATAATGTACTATATGCAAGGCATCCTGGATACAAAAATACAATTACAACAATAAGAAGTCATTACTTTTGGGCCAAGAATGATGAAAGATATTGTTGATTATAGTGCAAGGTGCACTAAATGTTAAAGAGTAAAGGTTGAGCATAGACATCCAACATGATTGCTTCAACTATTATCAATACCCAGGTGGAAATGGGATGTGGTGACCATTGAATTCATCACTAATTTTCCCAAAACAAGAAAGCAACGTGACTCCATCGTGGTTGTGGTGGATAAGTGAACAAAAGTTGCTCACTTTATACCAGTCAAATCAACTCATAAGGCAATGAACATAGTATATATCTATATGAAAGAGCTTGTCAGGTTACATGGGATACCAAAGGTAATAGTTTCAGACAAATCCAAAGTTTACTTTAAACTTTTGGAAGGGCCTATTCAAGGCATTTGGAACAAATATGAATTAATGCACAACATACCATCCACAAACATATGAGCAAACAAGGAGAGTCAATCAAGTTATTGATGATATGCTAAGATTTTATATGATGGATCGACCATCAAAATGGGAAGACTACCTATATTTGGAAGAGATTCCATATAATAATGGATATCATGTTTCTCTAAAGATGAGTCCATTTGAAGCCTTGTATGGCAGAAAGTACAATACTTCAATCAGTTGGGACAATTCAGTTGACAGAGTGGTAACTGGGCCATAATTACTCAGAAAAATGGAAGAGCAGATGGTAAAAATCAGACATAATTTGAAAATAACATAGGACAAACATAAGAGTTACGTAAGAGCATGCGAATTGCATAGGAAATAATTTCTCAGCCTTAGGCACACAGAGCCAACACAGATCGAGCCCATGGACTGTGCATGCAGGACACGACCAACAACAGATCTGCGTTCACCCAACGATCTGTGTGGTGCAGCCAACACAACTTGGAATTTGGGATCTCCTGCTACATGTAGCTGATTTTTTTTGAATTTTAGATCATATCTGCATCATGATCAAACTCAAGGTCAACTGAGCCAGCTTCAGGATCTGCAAGGGAAGCTTTTGGAATGGATCCAACCTCGGGTCTGATTATGGAGGAGCCTCGAAGGATCTTAGATGAAGCCTTCAAGGCTTTGGTGGCTACCACTTCTCCCCCACCTTTTTCCATCCCGGAATCCATCGATGTGAACTTCGTGAAGTGAGCAGCCACTCCTAGAATCCAGACCATGTCAGCAGCGTCAAGACTAAAAGCCATAGATTTGAGTAAGAAAGGCCTGATAGGTCAGTTTACTAGAATTTGGCCTTCACCAAAAATTATGGAGGTCTAGGTAAACAAGAACCGAATGCCCTTGATATCTGGGGGGCTACAACACTGCTTGGAAAGGGATTCTTCACCTTCTTGTTCGAAAACAAAGCTGACAAAGATCTCATCTTCAGGAGCGGTCCCTATTTCATGGGTCCTCTAGGTTTATATCTAAATAGATGGAGCCTATCATTCGATCAAGAAAAGGATGTGCCATCGATGGTCCCGGTTTGGGTCCACCTTCCACACCTTCCCCTGCACTGCTAGAATGATGAAACGTTACAAGCAATAGGGAACTCTCTTGGCAATTACATTGACAAAGCAGAACCAAAGGGCCCTTAGTTTTCCTACGCAAGGATCTACATTCAAGTAGATCTGGAGAAAGGCCTAGAAGAGGCCATAAACTTATACATGGATGGATGGGAACACATGCAAAAGGTAGACTACGAGCAGCTACCGTTCAAGTGCAAGAAGTGCCACGAGTATGGACACTTTGTCAAAAACTGCTCTAAGGTAGTTTAAGAAATCTTAGGAAAAAATCAAAAGGAAGGTTGGCAGCAATAAAAAAGGGGAAGAAAATCTCCTCTAGTATCAAGTGAGGTGCAACAAAAGATAAGCAAGGAAAAGCATAAAGAAGTAAAATAAGTCTCGACCAATAACCAATTAGAGGCACTTTTTATGGAAGAGGGAGAAATCCCCCCTTTGGAAATAATAACAATTGAAACAGAGGAACAAGAAGGCCATGCAGCCACGAGTGTCCCTCCTCTGTCTCCCTGAAATGAAAGGAATGAAAAAGATCTGGAAGGGTCTACTACACTGTAATGTCCCCATTCAAATAATTGCATAGCAGGAAAATTCCATCAATCCTACTAGTTCCCTAGGTTGGGTGGAAACATTGGGAAGTTAATAAGGGAGCTAATAAATGGTGTTTAAACATTAGAAAGAATAAATATCTATTTAATGGAGTTAATTAAATGAATGCAAGTGAAAAATTAAATGGCTATGGAGAATGGAGACACATGGAGACTATGGGGCCCACTCAAGCTAGAATTCCTATGTTAAATGGCATCCTCCTCTTGCAATCTTGAATTTATGGGAAGCCTAATGTTTTTGGATGGATTATAAGGTTAATATACTTGTAGTTGTCCATATACTTCATAGGTCTAATTTGGTATGAATTGTAACTTACATGGGGAGAGGAAGAGCCAAATGGGAGTTTCATGGACACTTGGCTAGATTCCCCTTACATTTATGACATCTATGACACCAATGATGGAGATTCTATGACAGTTATGACACAAGTCAGATCTGAAGGCTGACATCTGACATATCTGACATGTCAAGCCTGAATAAAGAATCTTAGAGGGTGCTCATGGGAGTTGGAGAAGGCCAAGAGGATCCTACTCGAATTTGGGAGAAGAGGGAAGGTGAAGAGAGAGGCCACATGGCATAGCATGAGCAGCCACACCAATTTGACTTGGCTTTGGTTTATGGATGTATTTGGAACCATAGAAGACCAATAATGTTTATAAAATGCAGGGATCGGCCATGAGAAGGCCCTTTTGATAATTTGTGAAAATTGTTATTGAGAAGAGAGAGAGCTAGTGGATGACTAGTTCATGCCTTAGCCAATTTCGAGGGTGAAAGATTCCCATCCTAGTTGGTGTTTGGAGAGGACACTCAGGTATTTCAAGGAGCTTCAATGGAGTCATAAGTTACATGTGCAAGATACATCAGCTCATTGACATATCAATTTCATCTTGTTCTTCCTTTCATCTCAATTTTTCTCACCATATTTAAGCTCTATGGAGTGAGGCGCACTTGTGAGATATTCATCTCTTTGAGGGAGATTATCTTGCTCTAGTATTATTATTTTTTTATGTAAATGCTCTACTATTTAAGTTCAGAAATCTCCCATGTCAAAAGGCCAAGAAATCTCATGTATTATTGCTCAAATAATGAAGAAACAGTGTCATTTCCCCACTACCTTGTTGTAAACTCTTGCGATCTTGATGAATTCTAATTGATATATAAACTATTGATGATTTATGAATGAATGGACTGCCATTAAATTATATTATTGGTTTCATTTTCAATAACTGAGAATTTGTGGCCATTGGGTCGAATTTCATAGCAATTGGAGCAAACTACACCTCATTTCCCCAAGGGTCAAAAACTAGCTTTTTATATCTGATTGAAAGAAGTGATAACAGCCATGGGAGTTTGATTGGTTATGCATATGAGTATCTGATAATGTCTTATACACATACCCTACTTCAATTTAATATTTTGAGTGGGTTTCTTCACATTTGGGAAGCCATTTCTACCACTTACCTCGAGGGGGGGGTGGGGATTTGAGCCCAAAATTGCCAGTAAAATCATCTATCTTGTTAAGAATTTAGTATAGACTTGTAGAAGTGATTGGAGGGACATAATACATCCCTTAACATAGTAATTATGTTATTATATCATTCATACACCTTATTTGAATATTTGGGAGCAATTGGGCTGATTTGGAGACCAAGACACTAAAACTAGTTAAGAGCCAAAATTGTGAAAAAATTGGAAAATTGGGCATTTTGGTAAAAAATTAAAAATAGGGACATTACAAGTGGTATCAGATAATGGTATTGGCACTTGATGGTGTTAACAAGGAGTCAACGCAATAAACCACCACCCTTAGAATCTGAATTGGAAGGTGCTCGGCTTGTAGAAAAAAGAACTAGAAGAAAAAAATGTACCTTTGACTAAAGCTATGGCTCACGAGGGAGAAGACTAAACTAAGGAGAAAATGGAGCATCTCAAACTTATAAAACCCTTGCATGAAGAAATATCCAAGGAAATGACCCAACATATGGTAGACATGACCCAACAGATAGCAAAAGGATTCGAATTGATGGCCAGTCAAATGGGAAGCAAAGGGATAATAGGAGATAGTGGTAGATCACAATCAACAGAAAAGAAGACAATGGGTGAGCACATTTTATCAAGAACAAGACCTCATAATAGACCCCATGAATTTTAGAGCACACCAAGGCCTACTGCACCTAAATTTATTATTCCCAAAGAAGAGACTAGCATTCAATTTGAAATTGATACAATAACAAAAGAATGGGCTAAATTGGATGAAGAGTGTAGGAGAAGTATAACATTTGAACAGTACTTCACCATGGCAAACAAACTCAAAAATAAGGAGGACAATAAGTCTCTACACCAGAACAAAGAATTGAATTGTTCCATAGGTAAAGTGCCACTTCCTACTTTTGATGGTTCATCTCAAAGTTCTGCTAACACTTGGGTGCAAAAATTGGATGTGTATTTTCAACTGAATCCAATGGTGGAAGAAGATGCTTTAAAAATGGCTATTTTGCACTTGGATGGATATGTTACAGCTATAAATTAACTGAGGGGGGGGGGGTGAAACAGTTAATTAATATTTTTCAGCCAAATTACTTCTTTTAACTTAGAATCAATAAACTTTATGGAAGTCAATCTTTGCTATGAATTCAGAGTTATAAACATAAGAGCAGATAGCAAAAAACACAGCATTCAATCACAACATTTAATCACATATATGATACACAGATATTTTCACGAGGAAACCCATAAGGGAAAAACCTCTTCTTCTTATGATGTCAAAGGATTCAATGGCTATACTTTACTTCTTATTTGAGCACCGACTCAAAGAGGCTGCAACCTCTGAATGCAAGCACCAATTTGCTGAGAGCACCAACTCTCACTGTAACCCAGCACCAACCGGGTGGAAGCACCAACTTCCAGTTTAACCCAGCACCAACTGGGTGAAGACACCAATATTTAATTTCTTCAAGCACCCATTTGCAGACAGAGACATAAAGTCTCTCCTAGCACCTCCCTACCTCCCTTATTTGCTAGACTTTCCAATAGAATCAAAATGCAACAATGCAGATATGTCTCTGCTTACCAAACCACTCTGCTTTGTTCAACATCGACTCTCTGCTCCTCTGTTCTGTTCAATTGTTCAGTACATTCTTCTGTTCCTCTGCTCTGCTGCTCTGCTCATTCAGTATCAGTTTACAACACTGATCTCTTAATACTCTTCACACCATTACTCTCCTCAAAACAGCTAACGATCACAACTGTTTCTGCTCAATATATATATATCATCTTTTGAGTTCATTTCTCTCTCTGTTTCATTGAAACAACATTCTCAAACCGTTACAGAACCGGTTCAGCGTCAACATCCTCAAACCGTTACAGAAATGGTTCAGCTTCAACATCCTCTGTACACATCCTTACTCTTCGAATCATCATTACAAGCAGTTACTAAATAGTTCGCATTTCAGGTTCATCATAACTGTTAATCCGCCTGCTCAAATACTCTTCGAATCCTCAACTGTTCAGGGCTCTTCGTATTCCTCTTCAAAGATTACACTGATCCAATATGGTACAATGGATCAAAGAAGCGACGGGTGAAATGACGGAGTTCGCAAGCAACATCTCCTTCCGCAACATCGGAGGTCGAAGGAACATCTCCTTCCGCAACGGCGGAAACTTAAATGCTGTTCAGAACGGATCAGACATCGGAGGTCGAAAGAACATCTCTTTTCGCCACGTCAGAGGTCGAAAGAACATCTCCTTCCGCAACGGCAGAAACTTAAATGCTGTTCGAAACGCATCGAAAGTCGGAACGATAAGTGCAACGGCGGAAACTTAAATGACGTTCGGAACGGATCGGACATCAGAGGTCGAAAGAACATCTCTTCCCGCCACGTCAGAGGTCGAAAGCAACATCTCCTTCCGGAAGTCGGAGGGATTTTGACATCGGAAGCCAAAAGCTTCGCACAGCCGCAACGGCGGGAAGAAAAAGACTATGGACACGCGATCCGCATCGGAAGTCGGAGCGCTTTACACTTCGGATGCTTAACCACTTTGGGAGCCGCAACGACGGAAACAAAAAGACAACAACCTCCGATCTAAAACTTTAGTCTGAATCTCAGCCGATTGAGCCAGAGTTCATCGGAGGAAAATATCGGAGCTTGTTGTTTATCATTCTCCCGCAACGGAAAAAGCACAAATGACTAAAACTTCCGCAAGGCGTTCGATGGTAAGGCCCCAACAACAAATACTTTATTGCACGCTCAAAACAGTTGTGAGGGTGCGCGGTTAACATTTGGTGATAACCTTTGGCGGAGTTTCCAGTTGGCATTTGACATATGGTTCCGTTTTGGCAAAGCTCTGTCATATATATATAACGTTATAGCGAAGTTTAGATCCTTGGCATGGCGGGAATGTCTCACATATGGAACTGTTCGTACTTCGCAATTTTTGTGATATCCATTCGGTAAGTGGATTTTCCATAGACTTTAGTCTGAATCTCTAGCACCTCCCACTGTTCGATTTTCTTCATTGATACCTGCGTGCCTGCCTCTTTTTCAGTAGATTGCCACATCCATTTGACATCAGTTCCCCTTCTCTTTATAGCAGATTTCCATCAATGACAATACATTAAAACTTTAATACTGAGCACTAGCTACCATCTACTAGTCCTGAACACACCACTCTGAAAGATATTCCAACAGGATATGCTAATGAATGGTGGTTCCATGGCCTGAAAACCTTGGGACATGATCAGGTTAAAACATATGGGGAATTTTTTGACCAGGTAGTAGAAAGGTTTGAGCAAAAAGATCTAGAATTGTCTTTCAAAGAACTAGCACAATTGAAGCAGGTAGGGACTCCTATTGAGTATATGTTGGAATTACAAAGATTATCAGTTAAGGTAGCTAATGTGTATATGGGAAGGTTAGTATCATTTTTCACTGAAGTTTTGGCAAATCCCTTCAAAGTTTTGGTCAAAGCCCACAAGCCTACTAACTTAAATGATGCAATGAGCTTGATTAGAGATCTTCAAAATGTGCTTCCTAGAACAAGATTTCCTCCCAAGCCTAACTTCATATTTGACAAAAAGCCTTGGCAAAAGGATGCATCTGATAAGAAGTTTTGGCAAAGAGATACATCTAAAAAGAATAAGAAAGAAGGAGAAAAAACAGGGATGAACTTCAAAGGAAAAAATTGTGCTTCACATGCTTCCAACCATGGACACCAGGGCATAAATGTGCTAAAGGAAAAGCTCAATACATAGAAGTATTTTTTGATAATGATGAGTATGAAGGGGGTATGGATAAATAAGGGCACATTTTAGATCAAGAGGAGGCATATGAGACATCATCTAAAGAAGAAAAATAAGAAGCAAATCAGCCTTCACTGGACAAAGCAAGAATGGCAGTACTTTCAGCAATGCCTCACTATCACACTATTCGATGCAAGGGTGTGGTATTGGGACAAAGAGCTTAAGTTTTGGTAGATGGAGGAGCTACACATAATTTCATTGATGCAGAGATGGTGGAGAAATGAAATATACCAAGTGAACCATTCGATGGCTTCATGGTTTTCATTCCAGGTCACAACACAATGCAATGCAACACATGGGTTCCAAAGCTGCAAGTCACCATAGGTAACTATACTTTTGTTGATAGTTTTTATGTGGTTGATGTTGTTGATACAAATATAGTATTGGGAGTGCAATGGTTGTATTCTATAGGAGAGCATTCAGTAAATTATCAAATTCCTAAAATGAAATTTCAAGATTCAACAGGTGTACTAAGGGTTGTGAGAGGGCAACACACTTACCCAAAATAGGTAGTAAATTGCAATAGTATGAGATTTATATTGAGGCATGGTGATATAGAATGGGATGCTGAATGTTATATCACCTCTCCCAAGCCAAAAATCAGAGTTTTTAAACACCCAAAGGAGATAGAGACACTTTTGCACAAATATGAAAAAGATTTCAGAGATCTTCCACATGGTAGACCACCTGATAGGGGGGTTGAGCATAACATTGTTTTGGAGGAGGGTACTTCACCCATTCAGATACCAACTTATAGACATCCCAAGAAGTTCAAAGATGAGATTGAGAAGGCCATTCAAGAACTCTTAGAGTTGGGACTCATTAGACCAAGCTCTAGCCCTTATGCTTCTTCGGTAGTGTTGGTAAAGAAAAAGGATTGAAGTTTGAGGATGTGTATAGACTTTAGAGATTTGAACAAGAAGACCATAAAGAATAGATATCCTATTCCTAGGATTGATGAGCTCATGGATGACCTATTTGGAGCTAATTAATTTTCCAAAATTGACCTTAGTTCCGGTTATCACCAAATTCGGATGAAGGAGGAAGATGTGCAAAAGATTGCTTTTCGATGTCATTATGGTCACTTTGATTTTCTTGTTATGCCATTTGGGTTGACTAATGATCCAGCTACATTTCAAGCATGTATGAATAGAATCTTTTGCAAGCAGCTTAGAAGGTTTGTTTTAGTCTTCTTTGATGATATTCTCATTTATAGTAAAACTTGGGAAGAGCACTTGCAACACCTAGATATTGTGTTGAAAACTTTGTAAGAATAGTCTTTGTATGCTAAGGTGTCTAAATGTGAATTTGGGATGAAAGAACTATTATATCTTGGGCACATTATTGAGCAATATGGAGTGAAATTGCACATGGAAAAGATCAGGGCTATCTTAGAATGGACATCACCAAAAAACATCATAGAATTAAGAGGCTTCATTGGAATATGTACATACTACAGGAAGTTTGTGAAAGGGTTCTCCAAGTTGACTTATCCACTCATTGATTTGACTAAGAAGGATGCTTTCAAGTGGAATGAAGAGGCTGAAAAGGCCTTCCAAAAAATGAAATAGGTAATGAGTAGTTGTCCCATACTTGCATTACCTGATTTTTTTAAGCCTTTTGTTGTTGAATATCATGCCTCAGGTGGAGGAGTAGCGGTTGTCCTAAAGCAAGGCCAACACCCTCTAGCCTTTGAGAGCAGAAAGTTGCAGCCTCATGAAAAGCTTTACTCCATATATGACAAAGAGATGTTGGCCATCATGCATGCCTTGGCCAAATTCCGATAATACTTGGTAGGCGACAAGTTTGTGGTGAAAATTGACCACAATAGTCTAAGACACTTCCTTACCCAAAAGGATCTAAATGAAAGGCAACAAAAGTGGGTAAGAAATATCCAAGCTTATGATTTTGATATTGAATATGTGAAAGGAAAGAATAACATTGTAGCAAATGCATTATCTCAAAGACCTTCTTTTTCTCTCATGGACATTGTTAAAAATTGGAAAGACATGCTACTAGTTGAATATGCCAAAGATAAATTTGCTTGTGATGTATTAGATGGACTCATGGGAGATGATGACTACATAATTTTGAATGGGCTGATATACTATAAGGGAATAATTTATTTGGTTCGAGATTTAGAGCTTAAGTACAAAGTTTTGCAGGAAGCACATGATTCCCCACTAGCAAGCCATCTGGGGATCTTCAAAACCTATAGGCAACTAAGGCAAAGGTTCTATTGGAAGGGGTTGAAGGAATATGTTCATAAGTATACAAATGAATGTAAGGTATTTCAGCAAAACAAATCAGAACTCACATACCCAGCTAGTTTATTACAACCATTCCCCATTCTAGAGCAAAAATGGGACAGTATATCGATGGATTTCATCACCGGTTTCCCCAAATCTTTGGGCAAGGATTGCATATATGTGGTAGTGGATAGATTGACTAAGTTTGCTCATTTCTTTAGTGCTGCACAAGTGGCTGACCTTTTTTTCAAAGAAATATTCAGATTGCATGGGATCCCCAAGAGCATTGTGAGTAATAGAGATGGTATATTCATGAGTGCTTTTTGTCAATAACTTTTCAGATTGGTGGGAACTCAGTTGAATCCAAGTACAAGATACCATCCCCAAACTGATCGACAAACAAAGAGGGTGAATAAATGGTTGGAAGGGTACCTCCTAACCATGTGGGAGAACAACAAAAAGCTTGGACAAAGTGGCTACACTTGGGTGAGTTTTTCTACAACACCACCTTTCACATGTCAACAGGGATGTCTCCTTTTAGAGCATTATATGGTTATGATGCACTTACATTTGCTGATATGATATTTGGTGATAGTAGAGCTCCAAAAGCTAAATATTGGGTGGAAGAAAGCCAATAAATTTTAAAGCTTTTAAAAGACAATTTGCAGGTTGCCCAAAATCAGCAAAAACAATATGCAGATAAACATAGAGAGGAAAGGACCTTTCAGGTTGATGATTTAGTGTATTTGAGGTTGCATCCATACAAACAAACATCTCTCAAAAGGAATGGAGCAGAAAATCTAAATCCAAGATACTATGGGCCCTACAAGGTAATTCGAAAGATTGGAGAAGTAGCATATGAGTTGGAACTTCTGGAAGGGAGTAAAATTCATAATGTCTTTCATGTTTCTTGTCTCAAGAAAAATATTGGTCAGAAAATTGTCATTTTAGATACACTCCCTCCTTTGGATGATGAAGGACATCTCACACTTATTCTGGAAAAGGTTTTGAAGACGAGGAAGAGAAGATTGAGGAGCAGAACAATCATAGAATACTTGGTGCAATGGAAGGATCTACCAAGTGAAGATGCCACATGGGAAGAGGAGAATATTTTGCAACATCCAAATCTGAAATTGCTTGAGGACAAGCAATATTGGGTGGGGAGGAATATAATGTCCCCATTCAAATAATTGCATAGCATGAAAATTCCATCAATCCTACTAGTTCCCTAGGTTGGGTGGAAACATTGGGAAGTTAATAAGGGAGCTAATAAATGTGTTTAAGCATTAGAAGGAATAAATATCTATTTAATGGAGTTAATTAAATGAATGTAAGTGGAAAATGAAATGGCTATGGAGAATGGAGACACATGGATACTATGGGTCCGACTCAAGCTAGAATTCATATGTTAAATGGAATCCTCCTCTTGCAATCTCGAATCTATCGGAAGCCTAATGTTTTTGGATGGATTATAAGGTTAATATACTTGTCCATATACTTCACAGGTCGAATTTGGGATGAATTGTAACCTACATGGGGATAGGAAGAGCCAAATGGGAGTTTCATGGACACTTGGCTAGATTCCCCTTACATTTATGACATCTATGACACCAATGATGGAGATTCTATGATAGTTATGACACAAGTCAGATCCGAAGGATGAAATCTGACATATCTGACATGTCAGGCCTGAATAGAGAATATTAGAGGGTGCTCATGGGAGTTGGAGAAGGCCAAGGGGCTCCTACTTGAATTTAGGAGAAGAGGGAAGGTGAACAGAGAGGCCACATGGCATAGCATGAGCAACCACACCAATTCGACTTGGCTTTGGTTTATGGATGGATTTGGAACCTTAGAAGACCAATAATGTTTATAAAATGTAGGGATCAACCATGAGAAGGCCCTTTTTATCATTTGTGAAAATTGTTATTGTGAAGAGAGAGAGCTAATGGATGACTAGTTCATGCCTTAGCCAATTTCGAGGGTGAAAGATTCCCATCATAGTTAATGTTTGGAGAGGGCACTCATGTATTTCAAGGAGATTCAATGGATTCATAAGTTTCGGGTGCAAGCTACAGCAGCTCGTGCACATATCAAGTTCAGCTTGTTCTTCCTTTCATCTCAAGTTTTCTCACCATATTTCAGGTCTATGGAGTGAGGCGCACTTGGTGAGCTATTCATATATTTGAGGGATCTTCTCTTGCTCCAATATTTTGTATTCTGATGTAAATGCTCTGCTCAATATTTTGTATTCTGATGTAAATGCTATGCTCTTTAAGTTCAGAAATCTCTCAGTTCAAAAGGACAAGAAATCTCATGTATTATTGCTCAATAATGAAGAAACAGTGCCATTTCCCCACTACCTTGTTGTAAACTCTTGTAATCTTGATGGATTCGAATGGATGTATAAAATATTGATGATTTATGAATGAATGGACTGTAATTAAAGTATATTATGGGTTTCATGTTCATTAACTGAGAATTTTTGGCCATTGGGCCGAATTTCATAGCAATTGGAGCAAACTACACCTCATTTCCCCAAGGGTCCAAAACTAGTTTTTTTATATATGATTGATAGAAGTGACAACAGCCATGGGAGGTCGATTGGTTATGCATATATAAAAATTGCCAGTAAAATCATCTATCTTGTTCAGAATTTAGTACAGACTTTCAGAAGTGATTGGAGGGCCATAATACATCCCTAAACATAATAATTAAGTTATTATATCATTCATACACCTTATCTGAAATTTGGGAGCAATTGGGCTGATTTGGAGACCAATACACTAAAACTAGTCAAGAGCCAAAATTGTGAAAAATTTGGAAAATTGGGCATTTTGGTAAAAAATTCAAAAGGGGGACATTACAAACACTAGGGGGAACCTGGGGAGAGATGGTAAAACATAGTAGAGTCACGCCATAGGGTTACTCTTTAGAACAATCGCCTTCACAAGGATCACAGGAATCGCATGAAGTAGCCTTGCAACCAATTACAAGAGGAAGGAAGTCACAAAGATACATAAGAGAGCAAGAAATAGAAAGAGAGTTGGAGCTAGGAAGACAGAGAAGTCTTGAGTAAACGAAACTCCTCTAGCACCCTAAAAATCTAGGATGGGCAAGAACATATGGTAGATCCCGAGCAGGATCTCAATCAGTAAAGAAATGTTGAAAACTGTCTCTTGGAACTGCGGGGTATGGGAGTCTCAAGCGAAGTAGAAGTGATAAAGGAGATAATCAAATCTGTGAGGCTAGACATACTACTGCTCCAAGAGACAAAAATACCAGATGTGGAGGCTATGGCACTTTCATGTCATTTTTGGAAAAACAACAAAGGTAAATCCACAATCTCCAAAGGAGCATCTAGTGGAATAACCACCATAATCTCAGGTAAATTCTTGGCCAAACTAATCAGGGAAAGCCATCAATGGTTATTGACATAAATTCAGGAAAAGGAGGACTTAATCCCTTTATACATCTGTAATGTATACAGGCTAACACACTACAGGGCCAAGACAACATTTTGGGAAGATCTCAACAAACTAAAGGAGGAGCTGCATGGAAAAGACCTCATTATTGCTGGGGACTTCAATACCACTAAGTCACAATTTGAGAAACATGGAGGAACAAAGGTCAGGGACCCTTTTGGTGAGAATATGGAGAACTTGATGGCGGATCTAGATCTGCTGGACATCCCACCGAGGAATGAAAAGTACACTTGGAGCAATAGAATAACCGGAATCAGGCATGTAGCAGCAAGGCTGGACAAATTTATGGTAAGTTCCACCTTCTTGCAGAAAGAGCTCCTCCCTACCTCTCTTGCTCTCCCTTCAACAATCTCAGACCACAAACCAATAGCTATGATTTTATCCCCTCTAGTCAATCTCGGGGCATTCCCTTCAGATTCAACCCAATCTGGCTGCATGATGCTAAAATTCTGGAGTTAATCCAAAGGGAGTGGGATCTCCAACACTACAGATTCCCTGGTTACATTTGGGAATCAAAACTAAGGTCAGTGAGAGTTGCTTTAAAGAAATGTGTGAAGGAAGACTTCGAGAATCCAAACAAGTAAAAAATCAAACTCCAAAGTGAATTAGTCGTTATGCAATCCATAATGGAAGTGGATGAGGTGACTCCAACGCATCTGAAGCAGGAGAAAGAATTGAATATCAGAATTATAGACATTGCAAGGTAGATAGAAGAGGTATGGAGCATAAAATCCAAGAAGACGTGGTTGAAAGGTGGATACAACAACACTGAGTACTTTCACAACCAAACCAAGGTTCAACAAAGTTACAATTTCATCAAAGAGCTGAAATATAATCATGGAAACAAGATAACGGGGTAGGAAGATCTAAAGGACCATGCCTTCATTCATTATCAAGAGCTCTACGCAGACACGGGTGAGACAAATCGAGAAGCACAAGTGTATTTACTCCATGGTATACCCTCGCTCATAAAAGATGAAGAGAATAGGGAGCTGGAGAAGCCCATCATGGAATACGAGATAAGGAATGCAATCTAGTCACTCCATGCTGATAAAGCACCAGGGCCACACGGTTTCACAATTAATTTTTACAGAGCAGCCTGGGATATAATAAAATAATATCTGGAAAAAAAAATGTTAAATTGGACAAGGGAAAAAGACAAGATTGGTGGGGCCACTAACTCATCCTTCCTGGCTTTAATTCCAAAAGCAAAGAGTCCTCTAACGCTTGATAGATTTAGAACAATCTCATTATGCAATACTTCATATAAAATCTTCTCAAAAATCATAGCTACTATAATGAAAAGCATCATGGGTCGTCTCATCTCAGATTCGCAAGGAGGTCTTGTAGCAGGGTGCCAGATTCTGGACAACACTATCATTGTTCAGGAATCAATACACACTAGCTTAGAAAGGAAGCAACAAGGTACGACCATTAAACTGGACATGGCAAATGCATTTGATAGAGTAAATCACTTTTTTCTCTTTGAAATCATGTCTAAGTTTGGATTTTCCAAAAGATTTGTAAGATGGGTAAAAGCATGTATAAGCAGGTCATGGATTACACCATTAGTAAATGGTAGACCGTCCAAATTCTTTTAGGAAACCAGGGGGCTCTAACAAGGCTGTCCGATGTCCCCATTCCTCTACCTCCTGGTGGCTGGAGCTATGAGCAAAAAGCTACATCATTTGTAGGAGTTTGGTGATCTAAAAGGTTTGGAGATAACTAGAGGAGTGAAAGCTGCCAACCATGCATAGTTTGTTGATGATACCATTATGCTAGGAGGAGAATCTATTACAATTGCACAGAGATTCAAATGCGTTATGTCTACTTTCCTCAAAGCAACTGATGGCAAAGTAAACTCAACCAAGTCCAAAGTTTATGGTTGGAACTAACCCCCCAGGAAAGTTGGCAAAGATAGCAAGGACCCTTGGATTCGAATGAAATGCAACATGGAATTCCTTCAATTACCTTGGGATTGTTGATGTAGTTGTAACTTTGGAATGTATTCACTTGTATTTCTTATGTATTGTAACCCGATGTTTATTCCGGGATGTATTTGTAATGTACTTGAGTCATGTCATGCCCCGATGTTCCTATCGGGAGTTTCTATAATGTAAAGAAATCATGTCAAGTCAAGGTGGGTAGCCCTCCTATTGTCTGAGGGTTAATGTCCCCGCAGTTCCAGTGCACTAGGATTATTAGAATCGCCTAGAGAGGTCAGCCCTAGTAGGCTTTAGTCAAGTCAGGAATTAGTATAAATAGAGAGCTAGCCTCTCTATTTATCACACACTCATCCACACTCAGTTGTAGCACATAACTGAGGAAGAGAAAGACACTGGGGCAAGGAAGAAAGAGGTTACTATTGTCGGGAGATCATCTTACTATTTTGGGGTTTTACTTTTGGTGTTGATTCTATCTCCGAGGAAGTTACGGCGGGGTTTTCTCCATTTATGGTTTCCCCGAGGAAAAACACTGTGTTCATTATCTCTTGTGTTTGATTGTTGTGCTTGTTGTTCTCTCAGTTAAAGATCCTAATGTTATGCTAGCTTAATGTTAAAAATTTAACATGGTATCAGAGCTAACCTGAGAAGAAGACACTATGCAGCTGTGGGAACTAGGGCTTTCTATTTTTTGGATCTCTCTCCACAAATTTTCAACAAAATTAGGGTGGAATAACTCTCCTCCCTAGGGTGCATCTTTCTATCGAAATAGAATCCAATTCTGAGGTTTTTCAGTTTTGGACCCGACACTACTGCTGGAAATTAGGGCTTTTCACAGAAGAGGAAATTTTGAGTGAGCCCAGGCCTGGATTGATCTCCTCCCCAGAATCGAAGTTAAAGATCAAATTCAAAGCATTTGGTTGAATAGAACTCCGGAAAAGCAAAACCCTAATTTGCTCCTGAACCAACACTGCAGGATTTCAGCTCCAAATCCAGATCCGACATCTTGACCTAGAAAGATCTAAATCTTTTGTATTTCCATTTGAGGTTTTTATTTAAATGTGTCTCATCATACCAAGCTTGATGAAAAGCTTGAGGGAGCTGATAACTTCCGAGCCTGGAAGTATAGGATCTCCCTGGTCCTGGAAGAAAATGAGTTGGACTTCTATATCAGTGAGGAGGTTCCAGTTCCAGAGGGAGATGAGGCTAAGGCCTTACACAATAAGAGGTTGGTTATGGCAAAGAGGATTATTGCTGATTCAATCAGGGATCACCTCATACCACAAGTGTCCTCCCTGAAGACACCTAAAGCTATGTTTGATGCCTTAACAAAATTGTTTGAAGGAAAGAACATAAACCGAAAGATGGCTCTGAGAAACCAACTGAAGAATGTGAAGATTCAGAATGCAGAGACCATCCAGTCTTACTTCACTAGAGTTTCTCAGATCAAGGAACAACTGGAAGCATTAGATGAAGAAGTGGGAAATGCAAAGATTGTAATGACCACCTTGAATGGTCTCCCTAAGACATGGGACTCTTTCATTCAAGGGATCTGTGCCAGAAAGAAGTTAGTCAAGTTCAGTAGACTTTGGGAAGAATGTTCACAAGAAGAAGCTCGGATAGCAGCTTGAAAAGAGAAGATGGGAAGTGAAGATCAAGCTCTCACAATTCAATCCAAGAAACCCAGAAGGGACCATCATCATCATCATTCTAAAGGTAAGCACTCTTCTCACAAGAAATCTCAACTCAGATGTTATACTTGTGATGAAATAGGACACTTTGCAAGAGATTGTCCTAAAAGCAAAAGAAATTCTCACAAGAAGAAAAACAACAAGAGAAGACATCATGCTCATGCTGCAGAGGATGATGAACCTTCCACAAAGAAGACCAAATATGAAAGTGAACATTCTTCAAGTGATGAAGAATATGTTTTGATTTCTGCTCTCACGGGAAATATCACACATGGAAACAATGATTGGCTTATAGACAGTGGGGCTTCCAAGCATATAACAGGATTCAAGGAATCCTTTGTGAGACTGTCAGAACATGAATCACCTCACAAGGTGAAGCTCGGAGATGACTACCAATATCCAATAAAAGGTATTGGGGAATCCTCCTATAGGCTAGACTCTAGAAAGTCTATGACAATGAAAGAAGTATTGTTTGTACCAGGACTAAAGAAGAACCTTCTCTCCATATCTGTATTAGATGCAAAAGGAATGAGAGTTGCATTTATAGATGGTCAAGTCATCATGTGGCCAAAAGGAAAGACTATCGATGATGTAGTAGTGATTGGAGAACAAAAAGGAGGATTGTACAAATTAAAGGGCCATCAAGAACAAGCCTTGGTCCATGACACAATAGATCCAAATGAGCTTTGGCATAGAAGGGTTGCACATGTGCATTACAGAGCACTACCACTTGCAAGCAGAGCTGTTGAAGGTCTTCCAGAAATTCAAGCAAAACATGACGGGGTCTGCAAAGGATGTGTGAAAGGAAATAATACAAAGAAGACATTTCCAAGTAGTGAGAGAAAGGCAAAAGGAATCTTGGAAATCATCCACTCCGATGTATGCAGTCCAATGTCATCAAGTTCTCTAAGTGGGTATGTATACTATGTTTCTTTTATTGATGATTTTTCTAGGAAGACATGGATTTACTTCATGAAGAACAAAGATGAAGTATTCAGCTAGTTCAAGGAATTCAAAGCCTTGATCAAGAATCACACTGAAAAGAAGATTAAGACCTTTCGATCAGATAATGGTGGAGAATTAACATCGAATGAATTCAAAGAGTTATGCAAAGACTCAAGGATTAAGAGGGAGTTGTCCACTCCTTATAATCCACAACAGAATGAGATTCCAGAACGGAAGAACAAAACTATCATGGAAGCTGCAAGAGCTATGCTTCATGATCAAGATCTTCCTATGCATCTTTGGGCAGAAGCTGCCAGAATAGTGGTGTATGTACAGAACCGTACTCCACACAGAGTACTCAAGAACAAGACTCCCGAAGAAGTCTTCTCCAGCAAGAAACCAGAAGTCATCCATCTCATAATATTCGACTGTCCTATGTACATACACATTCCAAAAGAGAAGAGAACAAAACTAGATCCTTCATGAAAGAAGGGTATATTTGTGGGATAGTCTGAAAGCTCGAAGGCTTACAGAATATACTTCCTAGGATTCAAGAAGATCGACATCAGCATGGATGTGACATTTGATGAAGATACAACTTACAACAAATCCAGAAAGAAACCTACTGAAGAACCTGAAGAAGCAAAAGCACCCAGAATTCATGACACAACCATGAATGAAGAAACTCAAGAAGAAGATCAAGAATTTGAAGAACCACAAAGACCTATAGATCCGCCTTAGGAGAAGAATCCTCACAAGAGGAAACCTGCTTGGGTACGAGAAGCTATCCAAGGTGCGAAAAGATATGGGGCTCCAGAAGAGAATCACAGAGAAAGAAAGATGACCAGATCCTGCTCCGGATATGTAGCATTACTATGTGATTTCATCGATAAAGAACCTTCCAATTATGAAGAAGTGGCAGAACAGAAAGAGTGGAAGGATGCTATGATCAAAGAGTATCAATCGATCATGAAAAATGATGTTTGGGATGTTGTCCTAATACTAGAAAGGAAGTCAATTGTAACTTCCAAATGGATCTACAAAATCAAGCATGCTGCATACGGTAGCATAGAAAAACATAAAGCAAGATTCGTGGCTCATGGTTTCTCCCAGAAAGAAGGAATAGATTATGAAGAAACCTTTGCACCTATAGCCAGATACACTTCCATCAGATCAGTACTTGCTCTGGCTGCAATGATGAAATGAAGGATACACCAGATGGATGTCAAGACTGCTTTCTTGAATGGTGTAGTAGAAGAGGAAGTGTATGTAGAACAACCACTTGGTTTTGAGACACATGATAGGGAGTCTCATGTATGTAGATTGAAGAAAGCCCTATACGGTTTGAAACAGGCACCCAAGACATGGTACGACATAATTGACAGCTTTCTATCCAGTTTGGGCTTTACCAAAAGTAAAGCAGATTCCAACCTTTACTACAAGGTTGAAGATGACAACCCAGTGATGCTCCTACTATATGTAGATGATCTGTTTGTAACAGGTATGGATGGGTTGATTGCTGATATGAAGAGAAAGCTTGCTGCCGAGTTCGAAATGAAGGACTTGGGAATGATGCACTATTTTCTAGGCATGGAGGTGTGGCAGAATGCGGATGGAATATCCCTCGGATAAGGGAAGTATGCAGTAGAGATCCGGAAGAGGTTTGGGATGATGGACTGCAAGGCTATGGTCACACCTATGGCATTGAGCCTGAAGCTATTGAGTGATGCTTCATCAGAAGCGGTTGATGCTATGATGTATCGTCAGATGATTGGGTCCTTGATGTATCTGACGAACAGGAGACCAGACATTTGCTTTGCTGTGAACACCTTAAGCCAGTTCCTGACAGATCCGAGACATGTTCACTTGATTGCTGCAAAGCATATTCTGAGGTACCTGAGGGGTACAATTGATTATGGGCTCAAGTATGAGGCGAGTCAAAAGATTAACCTGGAGGGTTATGTTGATTCAAATTGGGTAGGCAGTGCCATCGATAGGAATAACACTTTAGGGTGTTGCTTTAGTATGGGATTAGGTGTGATCTCTTAGTTTAGCAGGAAGTAATCCTGTGTGGCACTGAGTACAGTTGAAGCAGAGTATGTCACAGCTTGTTCAGCTAGTTGTGAGGCAGTGTGGCTGAGGAAGCTACTGTCTGATTTATTTGATCTCCAGTTGGATGTTACTTGTATATATTGTGACAACCAGATTTGTGTGAAGTTGTCAGAGAATCCAGTGTTCCATGACAAGTCGAAGCATATCAAGATCAAGTATCACTATATTAGGGATATGGTGCAGAGAGGAGCAGTGAAGCTTGAGTATGTTGCGATGGAGGAACATATAGTCAATGTGTTGACGAAGCCATTGGCTAGGGTGAAGTTCGAGTGCTTCAGGGAGAAGCTTGGTGTTCTCCAGATCCAGGTTTCCTCCAAGGGGAAATGATGAGACCCAAAGCCATTTTGACATCGTGAGAGGATTAAGTTCCTTCCATGGTAAGATGTAAGGGCTGATCCATTCTGTCGTGGTGAGAGGATTGGTTCCTTCCATGTCAGATATGAGTGCTGAAACATTTTGATATGAATGTAGGATCGGTTCCTACATGATCAAATGTAAGGGTTGTTGCCATTCTTGGAATGGAGGTGCCTGGTCAGTTACCAGGAATACTTGGTCCAGGACCGAGGGCCTTTCTGAAACTACTGTAAGATGTAGTCTTACATGATCAGATATGAGCGCATGGCCATTCTGATGTGATTGAGGGATTGGTTCCCACTTGATCAGATATAAGGGCTGATGCCATTCTCTGGGAGAATGGAGGCACCTGGTCAGTTACTAGGTAGCTCAGTCTGGGACTAGGGGCCATTTTGATGTGACTGTAGGATTGGTTCCTACAAGATCAGATGTGAGTGCATGCCATTCTGACGAGTAGGTCAGATATAAGTGTTGGGCCATTCCAACGAGTAGGTTAGATATAAGTGTTGGGCCATTCTAACGAGTAGGTTAGATATAAGTGTTGGGCCATTCTGACGAGTAGGTCAGATGTAAGGGCTAGGCCATTCTGACATGGGAGAGGATGAGGTTCCTTCCATGGTCATATGTAAGGGCTGGGCCATTCTGACATGGTGAGGGGATTAAGTTCCTCTCATGGTCAAATGTGAGTGTTGGGCGTGCCTTTCTGATGAGTCAAGGTCAAATGTAAGTGTTAGATGGGCCATTCTGACTTAGGGTCATATATAAGTGCTGAGAAAGACCTACATGGATGCTAGGCATACAACCAACATGAAAAAGGGCTGGCTCTGTAGAACTTCTTGTGACAAGAAGAATCATGAGATAGCACCTGTGGTACTGAGCCAGATCGAGTGAGGATCTAGATCTGGTGATGATGACTCAGCAGTGATGATCCAGATCCAGCGATGATGTCCAGTGATGATCCAGATCCAGTGATGATGCAGATCTAGTGATGATCCAGATCTAGTGATGATGTCCAGTGATGATCCAGATCCAGTGATGATGTCTAGTGATGATCCAGATATGATAATAAAAGATGACTTGAAGATGAAGAGCACTTGAAGATGAAGATGACTTGAAGATGAAGATGACGAGAGCTTGACGATGACCCAGATGATACAGAGAAGAAGACTTGTGCTGTTAAATTGTGTTGAGAGAATACCTTCCTAGTTAAGAGGGAGTGTTGATGTAATTGTAACTTCAGAATGGATTCACTTGTATTTCTTATGTATTGTAACCCGATGTTTATTCCGGGATGTATTTGTAATGTACTTGAGTCATGTCATGCCCCGATGTTCCTATCGGGAGTTTCTATAATGTAAACAAGTCATGTCAAGTCAAGGTGGGTAACCCTCCTATTGTTTAAGGGTTAAAGTCCCCGCAGTTCCGGGGCACTAGGGTTATTAGACTCTCTTAGAGAGGTCATCCCTAGTAGGGTTTAGTCAAGTCGGGAATTAGTATAAATAGAGAGCTAGCCTCTCTATTTATCACACACTAATCCACACTCAGTTGTAGCACATAACTGAGGAAGAGAAAGACACTGGGGCAAGGAAGAAAGAGGTTACTGCTGTCGAAAGATCATCTTTTGTTTTGGGGTTTTACTTTTGGTGCTGATTCTATCTCTGAGGAAGTTGCGGGGTTTTCTCCATTTATGGTTTCCCCGAGGAAAAACACTGTGTTCATTGTCTCTTGTGTTTGATCGTTGTGCTTGTTGTTCTCTCAGTTAAAGATCCTAATGTTAAGCTAGCTTAATGTTAAAAATCTAACAGGGATCCCAATATTTAAAGGGAAAAAAGGGTTGTTGACTGGCAAGGGATGATAGATCAGCTCAAGAACAAAATCAACTCATGGGGGACAAGATGGCTTAATTTGACTGGAAATCTCACCCTTATCAATTCCATCCTTTCTTCCTACCCTGTTTACTCATGCTCAATCTCTCTTACCCCAACAAAAATTATGAACTTTACAAAAGAAAACATAAGATTTATGTGGCAAGGAGGAAAATCAAACAACCTAAAAATATTTCATTTGGTGAATTGGGAAACCGTTTGCAAACCAAAAATCTATGGAGGAGTTGGAATACGAGATCCAAGCAAAATGAACTTAACTCTTGAAGCTAAAATTCTATGGAGAATTGTAACAGGAAAAGGAGCGTGGTGGAAGGAAATCATTAAAAAAAAATACCTGAACGAAACCAGAAAGAGATGTGTGGACAATATAAACATGGATAGAAAAGGCTCACCGATATGGGAGTTGTGTAAAAACGCTGCGCATATCCTAATTGAGCAATTCAAATGGAGGGCCAGGCAATGGGAAGGATATAAAAATATGGTCTGATAAATGTGGAACTGCTTCCCCTATCGATCTACTGCAGGTGTTCCCATAATTAAAACAGAGCTTGGATAACATGAATATCCACACCCCTTACGATATCTCTGCCTGGACAAACAATGGGAGGTGGGCCGGTTGGCTCTATCTAGAGATGGACCAACTCAATTCAGAATACCACACACTCACTTCGATGATGTCAACCCCTGTCCACCGCGTGCTGAAGGATGAAAGATGTTGGGGCAAAACATGATGTTATATGGTGAAGGAAGGCTACAGATCAGTGGATGGTGATCATAACAGCTACAACAATGACAGGAAATGGAAGAAGATTCAGAAGAAGATTTGGAACAAAGACGACCTGCCCAAAATCAACGTGTTTTTTTCGATACTAGCCCACTGTAAAACACTAGTAGCAAAGAGCATAAGCAAAAGAGGAATGGAAGGCCCGTTGAGACGTATTCTCTGCAAAGAGTCAGAGGAATCTCTTGAACAATTTTTTTTTCAGAATGCAAATTCTCCAAGGAGGTTTGGCATCAAGCTTACAAAGATCTGCAATTTGAATTGACATTGCCAACAAATTGGGACGATCTATTTGCTTGTTGGAAGGACTACTACCAAGGATCACTCTTAAAAAAACTGGATTTTGTGAGGGCTTGGGAAGCTCTTCCAAGATATATCTGCTGGAAGATACGGACAACAAAAAATAAGAAGATCTTCGAGGGGGGAAAAATAGTTCAAGAAAAGTTGTAGCAATTGCAAAAACTCTTTGGGCGGAAGTTTTATTCACGAGGGGTATGCACAACATCAGTAAGGAACCACTTACAACAGAGGAAAGAGTTTGGGTCTCCAAATTGCTAGTTCTCCTGCCACATCTACCATGGATTCAACCCAAAAAAATTTCAATTTTGCAATCTTGGAAAATAAGAATGAACTCGAAAGAGTTCAAAAGCTGGTGGAAGAAACTGGGTTGTAGTTCTTTGTTCTCTGACGGTGCCTCGAAAGGCAACCCGGGGATGGCAGGAGTGGGGGGAGTATACTTCAATTATGAAGGAACCAAATTGAAAGAGTACGCTCGGGGAATCGATAGGAAGATTAACAATGGGGCAGAATGGTTAACATTAATAAAAGGATTGGAGCTGGCAAGGAAAGATGGCATTGAGGAATTGGTGGTCTTCGGTGACTCGTGTATGGTCATTGGGGAAGCACAGAAACTAACAAGGAATCGAAAGAATCCAAATACCGAGACTCATCATCTATTAAAATGCAAGGTAAATGATTACAAAGCCATCAACTTCCTTCAAGTTTTGAGAGAAAATAATAAACAAGCAGACATTATGGCCAATAAGGGAGTGGGACTAGATTGCAGAGACCTATTATGTGATCAACAGGCTTACGAGAGAAATTGGATCCCTTTATAGTGCACCTATCCATTACATCCTTGGAATGTTCTGCTTTTGTATCCTCCTGTTTGGGCAATTTATAAGGAGTTACAACACTCATATAATAGGAAACGACGATGAAAAAATAGAATGGAAAAGGAATCACAAGGAGGCACGGACTTGGTCTTCCTCTGGGAGCAGTCCGTGTCCAGTCTATTGTAACAATTAATTACTCATTTTTTATAAAAAGTTCTTCAACCATTTTGTTAAAAAAAAACATAAGAGTTACATGGAAAAAGGAAGAACATTAAAATAATTTAAAGTGGGGGATCATGTGTATTTAAAAGTCAGGCCAAAGAATAGTTTTGATTTTGTGGGCCATTTGAAATCTTAGATAGGATAGGGCTCGTAGCTTATGCATTAGCATTTCCTACTTGTTTGTATGCGCATTATATATTCCATGTGACTTTATTAAAGAATGTGATGATCCTAACCACATAATTAATTGGGATGTGATCAAAGTGGAACAAGAAGGTGATTTTCTGGGACAACCAGTGCACATCTCGGACAATAAAGTTATGCTGCTAAGGAATAAGGCCATTATATAGGTAAAGGTCTAATGGACCCATTACAATCTCGAAGAAGCAGTGTGGGAGCTAGAGGATGTGATGTAGGAGGCATACAAACAACTATTTTGAAGTTTTCATTAAACAAATTGTATATGTATATAGTGTTGATATGAACCAAGGACGATGCATAAATTAAGGGGGAGAGGAATGTAATACCCCAGTTTTGACCCCGTAATTTAAATTTGTAAATATTGATGTAAAAGGATAGATGCCATAAACAAATGGTCAGAATGACCAAGACTAACTAAATATGTACATTTTGATATTAATATAAAATCTCTAATGGTTGTAGAGGAAGAAGGATAAATAAGAGACGTGGGGCTATGATTCCACAAGTGGGGAAGTGATAATGGGTTAGGGGAAAATGACCTTAGTGAGTTTTAGCTTATATCCTTAGCCTTATCCATTTAACCCAAAGTTCCTAAACCATGTTTAAGAGACATGCTTTAATTAAAACACTATTTAATTATCCTAAGAGGGGAAAAACAGTTCCATGTGGAGTGGCTACATGGAAAATCTAAAAAAGTATTATAAAAGGGATAAAACAGGCGAGGGAGGGGTTCATTCCTCATTTATTTTCCCACCATTCAAATTGCATTCACCGTCATCCTTGCCATCACCTTGGACTGCCATAGCTTGGTACCATGACATAACATCGAGATGCCATTGTTGAATATGAACTATTCATGCCATTGGCCCTAGTAGACTGGTGCATGGGAGGAACCTAACTTGTAACTTATGCCCTGAAGTCCTAATTCGAAGACTTCTTATTCAACATATGCTAGAGTTCTAGAAGGGAACTAGAGGCTGCTTGAGGGATTGTTAACTTAGAGAAGGGAGCTTGTTCCCGACATTGTACGAATTAACGGGGAAGGATAATTAAGGATTGGAACAACCGTGGAGGGGGTCTTTTCACTAGTGGGTTGCATGAGAGATTGAGCTGAGTAGAGGGGTATTGGGGAGAGCTTTTCTCTCATGGACTGAAGGCCCCAGCTTGGGGTGGCCCGTTAAAATAAGATATGGCTTGACAGAGCCTATGGTTAGGAGGAATGTCCTTCACCTGCAACTAGTTGGAGACTAATTGACTAAAAAGATAGTATCTAATTGTGCATGAATGCCATGGTTAATTATGTGTTTGCATACTATTTATGTATTGTTTTATGAATGAGTGAATGTATGGAATTGCATGTTTTATGTTGGATATTGCCTGTAATACTTAGCAGTTGAATATGTGTATTTGGGCGACCATAATGTTTTCATTCCATTATGTAATTGCTTGAAATTCATGGGGTGAGTTGAATATAATTGACATAATGAGTATCAAATATGTAAATCGGGTGCCCCATCACCTCATTGGTATCATAGGGGTGGGTGGGTATATTACACATACATACATACATATGCATGTTTCTATATATCTATACATACATAGAAACACAGGGGTGGTTGTGTATATTACACATACATACATATATACACACATAAATACATGTATGTATGTATCACTAAATACATTCTTATACTTTTTAGATTTGAGGTTTTATTGAGTATTCTATATTTATGGTCATTAGAGCTCACCTTAACATAAATTAACCTATCTTTTTGCTCGATTATTTTGCTTAAACTCTTTATTTTTATGAGACAACTTGTTTCTATTTGTTTGTTTTTTTCTTGGTTTTTCCTTGTACATGCATACATATAGATAAATATGTACATACATACAAATCTTTATCTATCTCTATATATTAATCATATATATTTTCAATTTTTTGTTTTTTGTTTTACAGAAACGGTTATGATTTATATATAAAGGTGGTTTAACCACAAAACAGAGCCATAATTACAAGAGTTCCCTTATGAAAGCGGCAATGAAATTTCAAACAGTGCCAGTCTTTAACAAGTTCAGACAGTGCCGGTCCAATACAACATAGATATTGCTTATTTTGTACAACATACTGAGAAAAAAGAGCTCCATGACATCTAACTATACACTATTCGCAGACATATATAGAAAATCCAAAACGATAATTCAAAGGCTACTATTTGCAGACATACACAAAATACCCCAAAATGACATTTCACATACAAGAATTCATTAACTTTTCTCTTCATGGTGAGAAGAGGAACCTGGGAATTTCGCAACTTCCAGTTTTACCACTTTCAGTTCGAGCTTCTCCATCTTTATCTGCAAATATGCCATCATCCCTGTAACAACATTTTCAGTGCATGAAATTGATTGAGCAAACTCCTTCCTTAGGAAAACCATGTCCCTGTCAACATTTTCCAGTCCCCGACCTCCCTCAGTGTCAATCTTACCAATGTACCGGTTTAACTTCCTGATTTTCTTCTTGATCTCTTGAATATCCGACTCAACAAACATGGCAGGCGGGGATGAGCCAGTGGACTCAGAGGATGCCGAGGGTGCTTCCATTATGCAACACACAACCTGAATGCTCAAGACCTCCTCAGACTCTTCTTTACTGCAGACAAACCATAGCATACACCCTCTTCCATTCTCCACTCTCTGTCTTATATCCTTGCCACCCAAAACGATCCATCGTACCATAATTTCTTAAACCTCCTCACTTGAATTCGCTTGGGATCGACGGGACGTAATTCCTTCCGTGAGCAGGGGACGATCCTTCCCATTCATACCTGCATTTAATACCAACATCAACCTCCAGTACTTGCACATGCGTCGTGTCATGTTGAAGCACTTCACCACGTGGATGGGGCATGCATCACAAAGGGGAGATGACATATGCCATATGTCACGAGCCTCAAAGGCGATAAGCCCCAGAATCCAAGCCATGATCCTATGGGGGATTACAGAGGGTGCTAACTCCATTTATCAACAGTGTTCCGAACCGGGGGTGGATCCAATATTAGGCGCAAGATCTGCTTTAGAATTGTGCTTCCTTAGGATGTGGAATAACTCAACTTTGCAGAAAGAATAGACCAGCAATTCTTCTAAACAGCTGATGAAGGTGCATCTTGTTTGGAGGAGAATTCTCAGCGAGAGCTTGGATTATTATTTGCAAGTCTCCCAAGACTATAAGATCATTAATTCCCTGGCTCCTGGCAATCGAGAGTCCCTACCAGAGGGCCAATGCTTCTGCAATATTATTTGTTTCCCTTCCTAGCCCCCAAGAGAAGTTGGATTCCATCTATCCATCCAGGGTAAAGAAAACCCTGCCCCCCCTTCCGCCCCCAATTTTTTGGTTTTTACATAATATAATTATGTAATTAAACTATTTATGTCTAGGCTTTAAAGTTAATAAACAATCTTCATAGATGATTGAGAAAATGGAAGTTTTCTTACTATTGATGTTAATACTTTAAGAAAAGTTTTAATAACATCTCCTTTTATGGATGAATGAGATAATATGATTCGTATGATAAAAACTTTACAAATTTTCTTATTTTTTAATGTCCATAATGAGTAATGTGTGTGTGTTTCAAAGTGTAGATCCATAAAAGGAGATGTTATTAAAACATTAATTTTTTTTTAAAAGTTTCTATCATAACAATTATATCATCTTAATAATATAAAACAATTATTAAAAGCTAAAAAATATCATCTTAATCCTATAAAACAATTATTAAAAGTTAATTTAAAAAAAATAAAATATTCAAGTTCAAATTTTTTAATATAATGAGAAAATATTTATAATTTTGTTGAGATTTTTATTTTTTATTTTTAAATGATGTTTTTGTTTATGGAAGTTTTCTTACAATAATGGTTATGTTTTATGTAATATGATTGATAGAATAAAAACTTTATATGATTTCCAAACATCAAATAATTGTTGATTCTTTGAAGCTCCTCCATCAAAGTATCCCCCCGCACACATGATTGGTCCATTACTTCCATGTAGATTGATCTTAGGGGTTTCTTTGCTTTGTATGTTTGAAACTCTTCAATATAGCCTATGCTCTATGTAGCACATTATGCAAGATATATAAATCCCTCTTCGAATGTACTGTGGTTTCTCATAATCCAAATTCCTTAAGCAATAATCTAAATTATAACTAACACTAAAATTTATAGTTGTTAGAATTTCACATCAAAACATTCTAACATTCTTTTATGAGGTTTCCTCTCTATGCATCCTTAAAACTTGTTTTAGCTTCTACTTCCTACCATACTTGAATTATATATATACATTGGACAAACAAATAAACGAGAGATTCTTCATTTATTTACATAGAGCACATCTATTAGGTCTTCGCCATGTTTTTTTTTAAGGTTATATAAGTTAAGAATTTGTTCTTAGTAATTGACTATACAAAGATATGCAAGATAATTCAATTTCCAAATCAGTTGATGATCCTCTTTTTTATACCTACCATGTAATCCATTTTTAAAATATAGATCTTTACAATTAAAATACTTATATTTAAGCTATATACATATTTAAATAAATTTATTTTTAAAACTCCTATTGATTTTTCATGATGTGCGGGTAACTTTGAAAATTTTAATACTGACAAAAGTATGTGTGGAAGGTGTTGAACATTACTTTTAACTGACTTTACCTAAAATCGCTCCCACATTCTTGTGTAAGGGGTGACGTAGGGTTTAGTCCATTTATACTGGAACTAACGCCTTTGCTTTTATAACTCAGTTTGTCTCACTAGTTTCTAATTTTGTATGTAATCTTTGAAGCCATGATATTTTATAAACATCGCCTCGCTTATGTTACCATTCTCAGATTGCAATTCTTAACCCGGAGCCAATGGTAGGGTTTGGGTTTGAGTTCATATATCCTTGTATGAGCTATAAGATAATAAGGATGACTTGAATATTCTTCACTCGAGCGGCCCATGACCTTTTAAAACCTCTGTTTCCTCCTTTTTAGGCGCCATTTCGAGCCAATGAATGCCCATTTGTCTTGAGACGAAGACCCGAATTCTGCATTTCCGCAAGATATCATAAGCCTACCTATGCATTTCGAAGTTCACGAACTTGCAGTGGCGAATGCCAAGCCCTAAACATCGTTTGCAGTTTGCTCGGGGTTTAGGGCTCGGCTGGACAGTTTCATTTTAAAACCTTAAGGTGAGTTTTAATCATATGCATTTATAAATTCCACGGCTCTTTTCGTTCCTATCGTGAAAATGCTTGTTAGTTTTTGAATTTAATGAAGGACTTCAGAAGATTAGTTATGGAACAGGGATTAGGTTTAGGCTATAGCTCCAGCTAATGGCGGGGTCCTACAGAACAACCACTATAGCGCATTATCACTCAGAAACTGTGGTTGGGTTCTTCAAAGATCTACTTTAACCGATTATTTAATGTTATTGTATGCTGATTTATACGGGAGTCTTCTCATATTTCCACTCGTGTCTTAGTAACTAAATGCATTTAGGGTCACTTTAGAGGCAAATGATTTGATGAGGATTATTCCGAGAATTATAAAGCAGTTCTGGAGCTGCTTTAGGAACCTGCACATTACGGGGTCGCTTCACGCTGGTTGTTACAGGGAATTATGTAAACATATTCATGTCTGTTTCGCAATATTGTGGTGCCTGGCAACATCTTGAAGTACTTTTGATTGGCTCTACGAGATTTTATTTACTTTATTCCAAATATTCTGACTTGAATTCCACTAAATTTTCCTAACTCGTGATAAAATTAGAAGCAACCCTAAAAAATAAAGCGGTATTCTTCAAGCAGCTCAGGTTGTGCTTTGAACGATTTACTCTGTTTGTGACCACGATACATGTTGCCATTACAGTCATTATTATTAGCACATGCAAAGTGGTCCTATGTGACTTTTGTGTAGAATTTCTGTTGAAACAATTTTTAAATTTTAATAGATTGCATTGCTCAAAGCCCTTTCAGTACTTATAACCATATGAAGCTTTTCTCAGCATAAAGGTCTTTGCCCCAAATATTTAACAAGAAAATTCTTTTGCTTCCAAGCAATAATCTCGTGGGAAACCCTCTGAGTACTTTTCCATGATACATAGATGGTAAATGGGGTAGACTGTCGGCCTTGATTACGGAGCCTAACCCTATGGGGATCAAGATAGTTAAAGCTGTGACCTCCCCAAAATTTTGGGGAGAGATCTCATGTCTGGCTCTTGACCGCTTGAGCTAACCCTCGGGGCTATTTAACAATAGAAGCCTTCCCATACTACAGTGCAAATTCCCTTCTTTACTTAACTAATTAGCCATATGAAGTTGTGTGAAGTTGTCCTTAGTAAATATTGTTCAACCATATGGTTGAAACTTTAACAGAGTGCAAACATATTAGCTTTAGTAAAATGTCCTTAGTAAATATTACTCAACCATATTGTTCAACATATTGTTGAAACTTTAACGGAGAGCAGTGCAAGCCTCCTAGGCTCCAGTTAACAGTTTGAACAACTTGCAGGTGAGTTGTATAAGTTGTTTTCATACCTTAGATCTACAAATTTGGCTCAAAAGACAGAAGACAGGGTTCTGCAGATCAAGATATGATGACCCAAGTCTTCCCACCACACACTTAGTATATTGCAAAAATGCAAAATCAATAATCTTAAGAATAATTTAAATGAAGATTCAGAAATAAAATGACTAGACCCAATTTAAATCCTTTTTGTAGGGCAATGAAAGCCACTTGGTTAGGCAATCTTTCATAAGATACACAAATCTTCATAAGATACACACCATTGCTGATTCAATGACATGGCATGTGAGAGACTCCTACTCCTTGCTCCTCCATGGAGATTGCCTCTACCATATCCTTAGGATGAAGACAAGGCTTGTTCTTTGAAACTTCTTCGATTATTCAGTCCATTGGCATCTCTATTGAGCGCTTCCCCCCTCTTAGCTATTCTTTGGACACCCCTAGCCACCTTCTCTTTCTCAAATAGGAGATCAATAGGGCTGTTTGAGAAGGCATATATTGATACTATCTACACGTTACTTGGACCTCCTTTCCCTAGGCTCATGGCCCTAATACGACCTTCTATTGGAGCACTTTTTGTAGTTGAAAGACATGGGAGCACTTTTTGTAGTTGAAAGACATGGGAGCACTTTTTGTTGTTGAGGGTCATGGTTGTTGACCCTAACATGTCTCTAGCCACCTTCTTTCCCTACAAAGATCAACAGGGTTGTCAAAGAAGACGTCTACAATTCTACTGACAATATACACAGGTCACTTGGATTTTCTCTCTTTAGATTCTTGGCCCTGAAATGGTTTTTTTTCTCATAGCACATTTTTGCAACCAATGGACAGACTTATTGTTCACTGTGTACACTCGAATCCATTGGTAACATGGCTGTAGGTTCTTGCTTGACTAATTTAGGGTTTGTTTTGTAAACTTTGGCAAGTCACTTTTTCCACTGGAAGAGAGGAAATGATAGTTATGCAGATGCTATTTGTAGGAGGTGGAATATGAAGAGCATTTCATTACCAAGTGCCCCATTTTATGACAAGATTTGTGGGAAATATCATTGTCTGTTCCGTGACTTTAGCGTCCCTCTCCATCTCTGTTTGCCACTATCCTAATTAGGTGTGCTTGACTCTCTTAATGCGTGAGGTGTTGACTCTTTGGTTATAGTCTTCGCGGAATTTTTCTAGACCTTGTCCCACAAAGTCGATTCTAGTGTTCTTCAGTCTACTTTTGTACTTGAGGGCCCTGAGCGCTGTTCATAGCCTTTGGAGTAGGGCATAGTGTAGCCTTCTAAGTTCTAACCCAGTGAGATTATGTACATTCATTATGTATGTCACTCTCACGTCTAGGTGTTGGACAACCTATCCCCACAATGATACAAAGGAGCTTTTGTTCTTAGCCTGAGCCTGATCGACAACCACATCGGAGACCTAGACTGAAATTATTAGATTTGTGCCACTGGCCTCAACTACTAGGAGAGTCTCAACTAACCGTTTTTAAGCGCTTCCCTGGCTCACCAAATCATGGCCTCACAGCCCTGGACACTTACCAGATGATATCCATGGGTGGTTTATTGGTGGCTTGTCAATGATTATGCAGAAACAAATACTTCTTACCCACTCTACATTTTCATCTCTTTATGGTAATATATAGTCTCTCTTTTTTCTTTTTCATATTAAATAAGTCACTTAGATATTTTATTTTCTGCTTTTCAGAGACTAGAGTAGCCTTTTGCACTCCTACAATTTATAATAACTGATTTTACTCCTAGTCCCATTATTTACAGTTTTGCATTTGTGGAAATTAATAAAATTACTTATCTTTATCTTATCTATATGGCATCTGTACATACCTCGTCCACTCTTGCTCCCAATTGATGCTGATAACAGTTTCTGAACTTCGAGCGTTGCTTAATTCCTCAAAAGTGAAATCTACAATGTGAACTTTGTGAAATTGACTTTGAACATCTTGAATTCTCTGACGAACTCCAGTCTCACTGTGTTTGCTATAGGAATGGCTACAAGAGGAGTATAGGCCTAGTGTGTTTTGCCTGAAGAATGTCCAGATTCCACACAGAAACACCCACACAGGGATGCCAAGATTGTAATGTTTGCCACAAGAATTCCATGCTCTTCTTTTTATAATTTAATGCCAAATTATTTTGGATTTTTTGCATTGACAAATTTTCCTGAATTTTATCATTGTCAAATTCAGACTTGATTTTGACTCAGGTGACTCAGATGCTTTTGTCTCTGTCTCTCTACAACTGACACTAATTTGTAAATGATAGCTTTTTTTTATGTCAGGTTAGCGGCTAGCCTCATCTAGATCAATAGATATTTTTATATACTTGTTTCCCTCCATCTATTCATCTTTGGGATGGAGATTATGAGTCAATCTATTGTAGGTCTTCTAGTGTATATGCTTTGAACATGCTTTAGTTATGCTTGCAACTAGCTCTACAAATTTGGCTCAAAAGACAGAAGACAGGGTTCTGCAGATCAAGATATGATGACCCAAGTCTTCCCACCACACACTTAGTATATTGCAAAAATGCAAAATCAATAATCTTAAGAATAATTTAAATGAAGATTCAGAAATAAAATGACTAGACCCATTTTAAATCCTTTTTGTAGGGCAACAAAAGCCACTTGGTTAGGCATTCTTTTGAGCACAAATCTTCTCTGCATCTTCTAAAGTTGTGAGCTCCCCGCAACTTGATTCTTCAAGTTTATATACTCTTTTGCTCTCATGCATTATTTCCAACGTGTCTCTGCCTTGATTCATCGAATAATGAATTTCAAATTCTGTGTCTTCTTGAACCAAGGCCTCCTAAGCAATATGGTATACAAATGTACCGACTGAATCATTAATATGACCACAACAACGTCCAAAACAAGCCTCTGATTTTCCACCAAAGTGAGTTGTAGCAGAATGCCCGCTGCTTGAACAAAACTCTTGTTTGCCATTTTGCGTTGAAACTCAAACAACCATAGAGTCAGTTTCAACTTTCAACTTTCTCCAACTGATCCTACACATCCTCCATCAAAATGTTTAATTTGGACTTTGTGTCCACAATCATATTTTCCATTATGGTCTATTAATCTCCACTTTTATTCTTGTATAGTAGTACCTTTTTCTTAAGCAAGGAAAACATCTCTCTCAGATGGGTTATTCATTGCCTTGGTCTAATTGAGTGGGTTTTCTATCAACACACACCTGTAATGATTTAAAACTTTACAGATCTACGCAAAGCTTCAATCAACTCTGGAATATTATCTTTTGTTTTTTTGACTAGATTGTTAAAACTAAAACTTCAACATTCAAATGTTGTGTACAAGTTTGCAATCTATCAATCTTCTTTACATCTTTTCTCTTACCATCTTCTTTTTTTGTGTTAATTAAAGGGGAACTTTGACATATGTTGACCTTATTGATTTTTCGTCGTTACTTTCTTGGCTTTGAGTCCTTGCCCCTTTTCTACCTCTAGGTTTCGATACTCCTCAATTGCTTGGTTCCATTGCTTGTAGCAATGAAGGTTTTGTGAATTTCCATTTGGATAAGGTTCTTGCTAGTGGTTTCATGTTTTTGACAACTTATTTTTTCATGGTCCCCCATAACAGACCACTTACATAGCAGTTTCTTGTTTGTCCAACCAGGATTTGTTGTGCAATATGTAACAAATTGTCCCCATTATCTACAATTCCCAATTTCTGTGACATGTCTTCTCATCTTGTAAAATTCCAGTTTGGCCTCCTATTTCTGGCTGACTGACTGAGGATCTAGAAATCCCTGACTAGTTTCTTCTTATCGATTTCTTTCCTGCTCGATGAGCTAAATGAAGGTCATTTTTTCAGTTGCTTCTTAGTGTTTAAGTTGTAAGGACATTCTTTCAAGGAGAATCCATTTTCAGATATCACATTACTTCCTCATGCTTTGTGGACAAATTGTTGATGTATGTCCCTTTTTGTCCATAATCCATAGGGCTCATTTTTCTTTCTTCTTGAGTTTTTTCTTAATATTTTGATCATTCTTAGCATGCTCTTACATAAGCTTGCAATTGATGGTAGTTGTTTATCATCATCCTTGTCAATACCAGGGTATGTTTTTTTCGTCAAAATAATACAATTTACCATTACCACATCTTGGAGCTTAGATGTAACAGCTAGATCCCATATAATCTTCCCTTTAAACAGAAGTGTCGAGGACTTCATGTAATCTGTTGGCGAAACCCACTTCCATTTTTCTGCACAAATGCGGATTTGGAATTCTATGGATTTATCCTTTGTTAAAAGCAGTGTGTGAGAGATGTGAACAATACAAAAGTTGATGGAACAAGAAAGTATTACTGTTACATGTATCTTTTGTACAGCAAGACGTCTTTCACTATTTAAAAATTTAAAATTTCATAGACTTCTTTCACTATTTAAAAATTTTAAATTTCTCTATTTAATTTTCGCATACAAAAATTGATTTGTGTTATGTTGTGTTATTATAGTTTATGAGATGATGTTATGAATTGTTGCATAGATTATAGTTTTATAACTTTTATGAGTTGGAAATGTTATTAACCTCTCTTTTTACCTAAAATTTACTATTTTTTAAGATTTTTTCTTTTTTGCTGAGTCTTGCCGAGTCTTGCCAGGTCTTTCCTGAGTTGACGAGTTAACTGCCAACCTGAGTCTTTGCCGAGTCCAAGTTGTGCAACATTGAAATAAATAATGATGCAGACAGTACACAATATTGCTTACAAGCTGGTCATCTGGCACATTATCTGAAAATTCTGGATATTATGTTCTGTTGACCCCAAACCAGTGAAAAGCTTGACATTCTTCAAATCTACCTATATACTATTACAAGATTTTACATAGACAATGAGGGCCTTGCCCATGCCAGAAATGAATATATCAAAGCAGTCCTGATATTTGTTTGACTTGCCTTCAGGTCAACATCAGATTTGTCATGCCAGATATTCTTCATAAAAGCAAAAAAACTGATTGAGGGACAAAATAAGGGGGCCAGCAGAGAGCCAAAACTTGAACCTCAACAACGTCATCATTAATCAACAAAGATGTGGCTGAGGCTCACCTGAGAAATTCTTTCGGTCAGGGAACTCTTCATTCCAGCTTTTCAGGAAACCTTTACAAGGTGATTGAGGCCGACCTTTTTACAAGGTGAGTCATCAGGAAAAAATTTCAAATTGGTTCATCTCTGGAGGCTTCTAACTTCCCTATCGTGATGTGCATAGATTTTGTCTGGAAAATTCACCTTGGGACCTCCATTGTATTCAAGGTCTTAAGTTTTGCTTCTTCTGCAGGAGTGTTCACTTTTCTTGATTGCTCGGTTCCTCCTTTATTCTGTTTCCAAGATAAAGATGAGGTAATCTTATCAATGTCCAACAAATGACTATAAACAGGTCAATGGGATTGACTGCTAAGTACATCGGAATCAATACACAGTGGGAGTGCAAATGCATCTTCTATAAAAGAGGATCTAATCTGTGAGATCTAAGACCTAGTCTTGAGATTCTATCAACCAGTAGTAAAATACAAAGCTGGGAAACACAAAGAAGTATTTCCAAGGCTAAAGAATTTGAGACACTGGTAGAATGTCTTGGCTGAAGGTACCCGTGAAGAGTGCTCAGCATCTTCTGGTGCCATTTCCTACTGACGAGGAGGAAAAGTTGAAATCCTCTGATTCTGTAGTATGTACTTGCAGGAAAGGGATCTCTCTTACTATCTGAGGCTGAAGCAAAGAAACTCCTGATGGAAGGCTGTCTAGATTAAGTGGAAGGTAGTTGGGCTTTTTTTCTTTTCTCTTTCTGAGTTTTTGAAAACATTCTCTATTCATAGTTTGGGGATTGGAGGAGGGTTTCCTAAAAGGCAGGGACTTTTCATGATAAGTTCAGCCTGGAAGAATGTTTTGTAATAATTCATTATACTGATGAGGAGGAGAATTTGCTATCCTCTGACTCTGTAGCATTTACTTGCAGGAAAGGGATCTCTCTTACTAACTGGGGCTTAAGCAAAGAAACTCCTGATGGAAGACTGTCTACGCAAAGTGGAAGTTAGTTTGGCTTTTCTTTTTTCTCCTCCTGACTTTTGAAAACATTCTCTGTCATTGATTGGAGATTGGAGGAGGGTTTCGTAATAGGCAGGGGTTTTTCATTTTATGTTCCACCTGGAAGAACCTTTCATGATAATTCATCATGAAGTGGCCTAATTGATGGCATATCTTGCACCTCATGGTAGTGTTTAAATACTCTTAATTCGTTTCATTGGGAGCCAGAAATGGCCTAATTGATGGCAGATCTTTAACCTCAAGGTAGTGTTTAAAAAGTCTTAGTTTGATTCATTGGGAGCCATAAGGATCTAGGATGATTGTTTGAATGGTGGCAAACTATTGCCTTGATCAATCTCAATGCACAGTCTAGCACAAGTAAACAAACCTTCCTCTCCCTAGTTCTGTTATCCAATCTGAGATGACCAGCCACAGAGATTCTTATTTTTAAAATTTTTTCTTCCTCCAATAAATGATTGAGGAAATTAGGGAGTCTTAACCTTCTAGGTATGGTGGTGAGTCGGTGACACACTGACAGTCATGGAAGCTGTGTTGAACTCAGGTAACCAAGGTTTCAGGAAGATGGCAGCTCTTCCCCAAAACCATGGATTGGTCTCAAATATTTCAATTTGTTTCCTTAATCTTATCTTCTGGGTTTCTAAAGTAAACAACGAAAAATCATTGCTTCTAAATTTATGGAGAATTTTTTTGTGTAGTGATCACTGATCATTTACCCAGTTTGCCACTACATATGTATTCAGCCAGAGAACATTGAATTTACAAATATGAGTGCATTCCATGCAATTTTGGACCTTCTAGCTCGGTCTGAAGAAACTCATAGACTGGGTCTTCCTCTGATTTTTATGTGATGAATATTCAGCCTGACCTGCTTTTCTTTTCCGGTGGAGGTCAGCAGACTCAGCACAGCAATGCTTTCCTGCTTTGGCATCATCCTTATAAGGCGAGTGGCAGCATTTAAACGGATATATCTTTCAGAGTAGAGAAAGATGGTTGGTAGGGGTCCAAATGAAATGCCAAGGTGTCAGGCCACAAAGAAGCTGTGCGAGGTCTGCCATCTGATGCGCTGGTGATTACAGGGCCGGTTGTGTCAGGAAGAAAGGCCATAGAGGTTGCCATGATCTTGGCAGGGACCCTAATGTGCAGGGCTTGTTTGATTCAGCTATGAACGATCCTCCACCATTCAAATCAACGATCCTCCACCATTCCAATCAAGCAACCTTACATTATATGGTTGATCGCCAGATTTCTTGAAAATTAAGTTCACCAACTGGCAAGATTTATTCATGCATTAGCCAACTTTTTATATCGGAACTATCATTGCCAAATTTTACAAGGGTTAATATTGCATTATGGTTTTTCCCTGAAACATTTTTTAGTGACATAGAGTTTCTGATTTGTAAAATTGTAAGATTCACTACTTCAGTCATACTGACATAAAACATTTCTTTGCTTAATGTGTTTTCCCTGTATTTAGTATTAATTCAATTTTTGATTTAATCTTAACATCTTATATTTCACTTTCATATGTATGCTACATATTGTAAAATTCTAAATATTGTTAGGGTCTGGGATCATGGCATTTTTATTCTGAATCACAATCTTGTTTAACATTTGGCATATATTACTCCATCCTTATGGTGTATAATGTATTACTCCATCATTGTAGCCTCTGACTATTTGGATTCGAAAATTCCTAGCAGCATATACTTTTTTCCCATGTAAAACTCCCTTTCTTATTGTTGTTTTGCTCCATGCTTACCTGACACTGTTAGATAGTTGTTTATAATGAAGTTTTCACCTTCCGTGATATGCTTCCATACTCTGGAGCCTTTTATTTTATTTTTCCTCTTATTATGATTCATTTAGCGCTTGTAACATTCTAGTATTTTCCTCTTAGGATTTAGCTTCCCCATAACTATGGGTTGCAGCAGTACTGAAAAGAAAAGCAATACTAATTCTATTCTCCCATGTCGTGGTTCGATATTCTTCAACCTTTTACTCTAATTCATAATTTTTTTTCTCTATTTATGATTAGTTTTGTGTTTGACATGTACCAGAGTTTTCTTCTTTGAATTTAGCTCCAGAGTGTTGATTTGTCTATATTGCTTGCCACACTTTTTCTTCCCTCTTATTGTGATATTTAATATTTATTATCATTAGTGATTTTATCACTAGTTCTCATGTATCATCCAGCTTGATATCAAAGGTCTAAGTGGCTAGGACCTAGGTTATTTTACTGTTTGTTTTGGGTTTTTTTCTCAGACAACTTCAATATAATTTGGGTGCTTTTAAATGTTCCCCATGGCTATGTGGTGCAGTGATACTGGAAAGGAAAGCAATACTAAAAGGAGTTTTTCCATATTTATGTATTCATTTAGCTATCTTTTTTTTTGGTAAGCTATCTGCAGAATCTGTTTATTGCCATAAAATACATAATTCACAAAAAAGGCTGTGAGTATATTGCTTGGCCATTGGGAAACCAAGACAGCCACTAGCCGAGCTAGTCAGGGGTTAGCAATACTGTCCAAAATTTAACAAAACAGAGACAAATGTTCACTGTTCGGTCTTGCAGATAATTACAGTTTTCTGACCATAAAGACCATGCCCCCCATAATTGGGAAACCAGGACTTCTTACTAAGCGGCTTAGACCTTCTATGATTGAAATTAGAAGCAACAGTGCCAAAAACAAAGCTGTAAGAACATCATAAAAGCAAAAAAACTGAAGGTCTGGGACCTGAGTCTAGTAGGACCCTGCTACTGGGTTGACTGTTTGAACAGTCTCCGGAGGTGGCTGAAGATTCAACAGGTCAGCTAAAGCCCCTATATTGCCTTGCGTTTTGTCCAAGTTCAGCTGAGCTGTGCATAGAATTTTCCGTGCCCCCTCCTTGATGGTGTCATGTGCGATGAGAAGCCGGCCTAACAGAGTTTTCAGGATCCAGTAGTGGTTGATATCCTCCTTAAGGACGTTGGATTCAAGTTGAATGGCTAAGAAACGGTGCCCTAACAGAGTTTTCAGGATCCAGTAGTGGTTGATATCCTCCTTAAGGACCTTGGATTCAAGTTGAATGGCTAAGAAACGGTGCTCCAGTTCATTCACCTCCAGCTGGATGTGGGGTGGGATGATTGCTTCATAGTCGTTCTGCCAAACCCCACAAGCTTGACTCTGTCCTAATGAGCCATGGTGACCTCCTCGGCCGACCCTGCGAGTTTGAGTCTGTTCCTGAGTGCCATGGCGACCTCCATGGCCTTCCTCACCACTCTCTGCCTGATGAAGGCCCAGAACAATGCTGTGTTCCTCTTCCCCGGCTGATTTGTGGCTGTTGGGTCATGTCGAGACCCAGCGTCCTTCCACTAGCCTGCGCAAATCCAAACACAACAAGAATTCAGAATCAAGCCCTCGACCACCTTGTTTCACACCCCACAGAATGTCTGAAAATGCTGAAGGAGCCTTTGGGGAATGATTTAACTCCAGTCAGGAGAGCCAGTACGATCAAGGCTGTCGCCATCCCATCCTGTGCATGTGGACGAGCCACCAGATCCACTCCCAAATCCAAAGAATAAATGTAACCTCCATGAAATTGCTTCGGCCTCATTGAAGAGTTATGTTTGAGTGCCTCCCCTCGTTCAGAAGGCCTCTTTGAAGTTTGCATGCCCGTTCTCCCTTGCCTACGTACTTACTGCTTGGAGCATCATGTGGAATGGCACAAGGGGGCCGGGGCTGTCATATTACCATCCGCATCTGTGCACTTTTAGCTATCTTTTTTTTTGGCGTGGTTCACAGCCTCGGCAATTAATGGTTGGGGATTGCTACATCTACAATAATAATTCTAGGGGGCCCACCCTATCGACACCAGTTTTGGGAGCCTAACCCTGAAGGACCCAGAGAATTGAATTTGTGAGAATTGAACGTAGCTATCTTTCTTAATTATGAGAAATTGGCTTTTTAATTTTGTTAGTAATCTTAGTTATTCTGAAGTTAACTGGGCAATCTTGATTCTTACCTTTAAACCACATGTAACTCTACCAAATTTTGTAGATCACATCTCTTAGATAAATGCTTGTTTTTCTCTTGAATAAATGCCTTTTTTGTTTTCAGGGATGATATAATAGGTTGTTTATTAAATGCCTATTTTTGTTTAAGATCCTCTTTTAGGGGACATCAATAACTTTTGTTTGAATAATTTTTTCATTTTCATCTACAAGTAAATTTGGATTACCTATTTCTAGACTCCACTGTAACCATTATGGCATTCAGATGCTCCAAATTAATCTGAAAAGATGCATGTAAGAGTTGAATTATGTTACAGTAGTAATATGATATTTCCTTAGCTGCTGCATGTCCTATCATATTCTCTCACTGATTTTTGCGATCTGTTTTGAGAACCTTAGCTTTGCATTTATTTTCCTTGAGATGTACTTATACTGATTTCTACTATACTAGCTGACCTATATGTGTTTTAAATATTCTTGCTTAGAAGGTTGTTGTGACATCAAATCACATCGAAATTGGAAATCCAGCTACAAAGGCCAAATATGGCTCCACCTGAAGGAGGATCAAGGAGTTCAAATCAAAATCAAGGACCTGAAACAAACAATGAATTTCGTTGGGGGGTGAAACGTGGAGCAGGAGCTAAAGGAAAGGAGATACAATTTTATGATTCCTTCACATATGAAGGTGTAGAGTATGCACGATATGATTGTGTTTATCTTCACAAGGAAGGTGAGCCAGATCCCTACATTGGGAAAATTCTCAAAATCTGGGATGATCGTAAAGATAAAAAGAAGAAAATGAAGGTCCTGTGGTTCTTCCGACCTATCGAGATTCGTAACTGGGTGGAAGTTGACACCAGCTCAGCTAACAAGGAGATTTTTCTGGCAGCGGGGGAAGGAAAAGGTGTTTTTAATATAAATGTCCTGGTATGTCAAATGCTTAAAACTTCAATATTTACATTGCAAAACATTGTTTTTGATAGTATTCTTGCTGCAGTGTGGTAGTCTTTTCATCTTCTTGAATTTGCAGACATTTTAATGGGCTCATACACTTGCATAGCAACTGAAGTGCACAATTTTTATCATTATTCTCCTAAATGGTTTCTACATTTATTGTATGTCTACTTGGATACTTTCATTATGAAATATTTACCTTTTGTTTGTACTCATCAGAGAAGTGAGCGGCTCTGACAGCTCAGTTTGATTAGATATCTAACATGTATGTATGTTTGTTACACTAAAATTTTTATATGGGAAACATTTTCATCTGATATCAAATCATAAATGTTAAAAAAAGAAAGAAAGGAAGGATGTACAAAAATAATTATAATAAAATAAATCACCATAGGTTCTTTTAAGCCTTGAATCTTTGAAGCATCGAGAGGTTTGTGCCTCGTTTTGGTTTATCCCTCTTGTGCTTGACAGATCTGGGGTTAAGATGGGTTTATGCTAGTATGCTTTTTGTCACATGATTGGACAATTATACATGCTTCAGCTGTCTCCTTCATTGCTTTTAATAACTTGAATTCAGGGATCGGAAAGACAAAACATGCAGATGTTCACTTTCAAATCTTTTGAATTCTTTTATGAGCAGTTAAATTTCTATATTTATGCTGTTGTTGGAAGTTTATCATGTTCCTTTGTGAATCTGCCTTTTGATGTATGACAGAATCCTACATGAGTAACTGGGAAGGATTTTTGCTATCAGATATGAAAGGATTATGATAGAAAACTGTGTTTTTTTTTGGATAAGGCATTATGTAAGGTCACAGGAGGTTATGGTTTGTCAATCTCCCTGTTTTACCAAGAAGTTTATGTGAAATGGTATTGTTTTTAGCTAATATTCACTTGCTGATATATCCATTCATGGGTGTAGGCTTGTATTTATAATGTTAATGTTATGAAAGGAGGTGTTTTACAAAATGTTGTCTAAAGACAAACATATATCAGAAAACATGGACTGGAAAATACATGATAAAAAATTAAGAGAGGGTAATTGCTTGATTATTGAATGATGCAATGTCTCGATCATAATGGGATAGGAAGAAGTATGTTACACAACTTCCGTTATGTAACTCAATATTTATCAAGTCATGATGACGTCACTTTATTAAAAAGACTGTTTACCTAAGTAATTTATTATGACTTTATGACATGAAAAAGTACAATTAATGTATATGCATAAATCTAATTATGACCACTATATCTAATGCCCTTGTCCTTAATGCTAAATTCACATTTTGGTTTCAGTTGTCTGGTTATATTTTTAATTTTTAACAGCTGAATATATTACATTTACATAACTGTCAATTAACTATCATTCATTCCTCTTTATTGAATTATTAATTTATTACTACTACGAAAGCATTCAAACCATGCTCAAGAATCATACATAGAACATTTCTAAAACAACAATACTAAAACAATAATTGGAAGAAATACATAACATAAGTAAACTCCATGGCATTGCAAACACATTTGGAACTTATCTTTTTAAATGCCCACCAACCAGTTGCAAGCCGAGGACGTTCCTCCTAGCCGTAGGCACTTTGTCAAGCCTTCTCTCTTTGAAAGATGCCACCCCCAAGTTAGGGCTATCAGTCCACAAGGAGAGAACTGCCGTGGTTTCCTCCTTAGTACATGGCCACACTCTCCACATAGCATTCCTCACCTAAGTCACATGGTTTGGGTTCAGGTCGGGTTCAACAATGATTAGGTTCAGTTCGAGTTTGAATTTTCCGATGAGGTTTGGATGAGGTTTGACAATAGGTTTGACTATGTAAATTTTCATATATATATATATATAGATTTTGAAATAATTATAACGTAGGAATCAAAAAATCAATATCAATATATATTATACATGATCAATACACAAGGATTAGTACGAATTATGATCAATAAACAATGCACATATGCTTAATTATGATAAAATCCAATCATCAATGCTTTATTAAAATTCAAACATACAGATTTATAGTGCAAATTGCAAAAATAAGTAGAACATATTTTTCAAACATAGAAATTTAGAAGGATGTCCATAATGTCAAATACTTATAATCCCTAAAAATTTTTTACAAAATTTAAAATAAGATCAGAATTCTAACATATAGTATAACTACAAATTGCAAAATGAAGTAGAACATATTCTTCAAATGTTAAAATACAAATGGATGTCCATAATATCAAATAGTGATAATTCCTCGAATTGTTTCACAAAATTTAAAACATAATCAAAATCTCTATTCTTGTGTCCTACTTGGAACTTCATAAAGCTTTAAACCATTAATAGCACATGGGGTAGTAAAGGCACTAGAACTGTGGTCATTGAATTCATTAGTAAGTGGAACTCACTTTACATGCTATGATGCATGGGTATCGAGAGCATGCATTATATTTTATTTGTATATTAAGGTGTTCGCTGATGTATTTACTGCTTGGATGCCACAATGTCTGTATTATTTTGGACATCTATTTAGTATTTACTGCTGATAATACATTATGCATTGTTTGGACATGGCATTATTGAATATCAATGAAAAATCAAATACAGTGTATATCTTTATTTTTGTATTCACAGACTTTTTTCCCATTTTTTCCCGATCCGATTAAAACTCTTTGCTCTTTTGCCTCTCCGATTCATTGCCGATTCCGAGTCTGGCAACACTGCGAAATCCATACAAGGGGTGTTGCTATCAACCATGCAAAGCATATCAACAATTGTCTCACATACTTTTACAACTTTCACGGCATATTCCCAGAAAACATTGGCTGAAATTATTTCTTCCAACTCCTTCCCTTTAGCTTCTTATGAAAGGCGAGAGTTTTCCTACTCATTGTTTCAAATAACTACTCTTATACTTGCCTTTTCCTCAACCACTTTTTTAAGAGTGATGTAATATGTGGCAAATCTGGTATGACAAAGCCTTAGTAGCTCTCTTTTTTGCTTGCTTCCTATACAAGCTCAATGTGAGGAAATGGTTAAATATGAAATGAGAAATTTGTTTCCCCTTCCGAACTTCATCGTTAATCCATGGAAATTTTGCCAAATCATGCACCAATAAGTCAAGGCAATGAGCAGCATAAGGTGTCCAACAATTTTTTGGAATTTATCCAATATAATCTTTTCAATGCCTGCACAGTTTGAGGCACTATCAGTTACCACTTGGACCACATTTTCTTCCCTATGTATTCAGAAGTCTTCTTTTTCCCAGATGGCATCAACCATAGTGGAAAAAATCTCCGATTTTTTGGCGATGTCCAGAAAAATCGCGATATTTTCTGGCTGCCGATTTTTCGGCCCAAAAAAATTGCGATTTTTCAAAAAATCAGACATCGGGAAAAATCGGGGAAAATCGGCAAAAATTGGGAAAGATAGGGAAAAATCAGAAAAAAATCAGAAAATAGGCAAAAAAATCGGTAAGCAAATTTTGACCCTATTAAAGTACAAAATTTGCATTTTTTAATGCTTGCCGCGGTTTGCTGATTTTTTCGCCAATGTTGCCGAGAAGATGTTTTCTGGACCCTCACCGATTTTTTGCTGATGCCGATTTTTTCCACTATGGCATCAACTAACTTAAAAATAATACCCCTTTGGGGCAATAAACCAATACATTAATTAGTGGCCTGTGACACATCTGACCAACCATCTGATAAAATGGTGCACCCTGTTTGTTTCCAAGACTCTCTGATCCTATCCAATCTGTTTGTCACCCTTTCTTTTGACTTCTTGGGAAGAGTTGTCGTCATCGTCTTAGAACTGGGAGGTACATATCCTTCGCCAAAATCTGATATCTTCTTACATGCATTGATAAAGTAAGAGCTTGAACCATGTTAAATGGATAGCTGATTCAAAAATCATGTCGGCCAAAGCATCAACTTCTTGCTTTTGTACAGGCTTCTACATAGTGTTTAATGTGGCTGCCCCACTTGTTTTTAACTTTTTACTGATTGAGAGGAACTTCCAACTCCAGCCCTGAGCCATGGTTGGAGAAAATGAGGAAAAGTGGCTGTAATTCATTTCGACCTCTGTTTGAACACAGTCTTTTGTTTTCTTGCACTTGCTTGGCCCTCTATATTTTGTCATAATCCTTTTGAAGTATCTCCTTGAGTTCTGTAGGCATTGCTTTGAAGCACTTCAATGCCACCTCCTTTACCATTACTGATAGAAAGGAGGTGGTCCTTTATTCTTGTTAAATACCCAACAAACTCATTTTTACATAGCCCGCATTTCTTATGTCTCCCATCCAATTTTTGTACATGTTTCCATCCTTCTGCTGTTGATTTTGGAGTTGGCATGGCAAATGTTTTTACATTATTTGTTTTTGCAAATCATGTTTTAGATTCTGTTTGGCATTTTGCAAGACTGCTTTGTTTTCTAGCTTTTGCATATTATGATTAAATAATGGCATACTGGCAGCAGTTTACAAGCTACTGATTAATGACAGATTGCCTATCAAATTTCAATAAGTAATGGATAAAAAAATCCTACTTAAAGATCAAAACTTTATAAACTTTAACTAAAGCCTTCCTTCAGCTACAAAACAATGGCATGGCTCACTTGTCTCGGTTCACTGGTTCAGTGTAGACTTGTCATGTTTCAGTCTGTAACTTCTAATTCATGTGAATCATTTGCTAGCCCTTCCAAAACAATTATTCATCTTAATAAATTATTTATGGTCTCCGTGGTTCATCTCAAATAGCAAGAAAGATCTCTTTGGAACGTGCATGCCAAAAAATGGGTTTCAGAAGGAACTGAATTTGACTGACCAGATCTCAAGATCCATCATTCTGAAATTCCATGACTGTTGCAAACCATTTTTTACAACTTCAACAATTATTCCTGATCTTTGTGGTTGATCTTAAGGACTGAGACTGTTCTGTTTAGCAAAAGCACAAGCACATCCATATCGCATTCTCAGTTGAAGCCTGGATCTCGTGAATCGTGATACAATGGCCAGTTTAAAGGACTGTTCGAGACTCGAACCAGGCTACACCTGCGGCCATGGAGCTCACCTCAAACTTCAAAGTCTAAAACAGTAAAACTTAATCACTGGCTGGGAGAAGATGTTATGGATTCAATTGTGGAGGGCGGCTGTAAAAATTGCAGGTTGCAACTTGTCGGCGGGTGAGTCGAGCAAAATTTTGTAAAGCCAAATGAAAGCGAGGGAAAAGTCGAGGGAAAAGGGAATCTAGATATCGTGATTTTATTTATTTATTTATTTTTGTTTAAAACTCTACGAACCACAACGAACCCCAACAAAATACGGCTGCAAGGTTTGAATTTGATTAGGTTCACCTTATAGTTTGGGTTTGATTCAGTTCGGCAATAGGTTTGGTTTTGAAGATCACCAAACCTCAATGAACTTCAACAATTTTGTAAAGTCTGCCGACTCTTGAACCTCGATGTTAGGCTTTGGCAAACTCTGTGACTTAGCTCCTCACCCAAGGCCACCTATCCTCTACCCAAGTGGTGCAAGTAACCCCTTCTGTGCTCCACAGTCCCTCAGGCTGTCCTCTTCCCCTTCTGGCTCTCCAATACAGACCGGTCAGCATGTCTCTATGACAAGGCTCTAGGAATGTCCCAATGCAGGCCAAGTTCCCTAATTGTGGTCTCTGGTTTATCAGGGTAACTAGGCTGGCATTTATTAGGGTGAGCTCGAGTGTTAGATTATGGAAAACTTTAAACCGGTCTTCCCTTTGTTTACCAACCAGATGGATGTTGGAATGAAAGAATGAATGAGTTTCTAACTTTATATATGCATGATTTTGTCTTGACACATGGCATCCCCAGAAGAGGCCACTTTTCCCCTCTTAATACTCAATTAAGATAATTAATCCTTAATTAATTAAAGCGACTCTTATAACTATGGTTAAGGGACTGGGTTAAAAAGTTAATGGAGGCTAAGACATAGTTAAAGTCCACTAGGGTCATCACTCCTTAGCCCCTCTCACTTGCCCCACTTGTGGATTCATAGCCTCCCATCTCTTCTTTGACCTTTTTCACTTGGAGCTGTTGGGGATTTTTATATTAATAAGAAAATCTACATATTTACAATATATTTGGTCATCCTGGACCATTCATATCAGGCTTCTGGCCTTTACATAATTACATCATATTTACATCTTGAGGTGAAAAAATGGGGTGTTACAACCCTCCTGTAATGGTCATATTACATGAATTCGCTTGTTCCAAAACCAAAAGAAATCTGGATTTGGTAAGATGGTTCCAGCCCATGTATGAGAGATGTTTTCAATCAGCTATTTGAAATGGACAATATCTGGCACAGTTGATATAACACTAGTCATGTCACCAGCCTACTCTTTGACTATCGACTAACCAGTTGAATGAGGGTCATTGTTGGCTGAATATTCAGCCTTTTTCACCATCGATGTAGAAATTGACTCATTTTCTGAACTCACCTTCTTCACACCATAGTAGCAGGACATATCAAAGTTTTGCTTTTGCTTTTGCTTTTCTGCGAAGGTTTCCATCCAACTTCACTGTAAAAATTGTTTCATCTTCACTTCCCTTAGGGTTTCCATCTCTTCGTTTTATTTTCATGGACTGCAACCTGTGAGGCATAATAGATCTGCACTTTACTTTCCCTTAACTGGGTTGTCTCTTTATCAACCACCAGTCGAAACAAACCTGTTCTTCAACTTCTTCCACACCAATCGCAATTGTCTTCTTCCTATTTTTGCCAACCATAAAACATCTAATATTGCTGAAATAATATCCGAGTGTGGGTTATGCTTCATAATACAACTAAATGAAAGCAGATTTTTCTCCAAGCCAGGGACATAGTAGACATTCATAAACAGCGACCACTTTCCTCTAATTTGTTCCTGTGCACTTCCCTTTTCCTCAACTCTTTATTCTTCACCTAAAGCAAACACAGCGCACAGTCTATGCTATACATTCTTACTAAATTATTTAACAAGATATACTTCAGGCTTACTGTGCAAATTCAGATAACATTGACTGTTATTCTGTTCATCTCCTCAAGATTTAAAATTGCAATTGCTTGAAAGAGATTTAAATTCAAATTTGTTCTCTTCAGAAAAAAATATTAAACTCAGATGCAGACTTATGTGTTGCCCTTGCAACTGTTTTTATGTTGCTTGCTTGTTTAGCTTGGCTTTAGTTGGCCCTTCTTCTTCTCTGCCAAATTAGCCTGGGCCCTGCCCAGATTTTTGTTGAAATCCTCTATTCTTTGATTCAATCATCCTTTCCTCAAATTCAACCCTATGTTGGTCAGCCTGTGTATGTCAGCCTAGTCTGCAAACAATCTGGATCTGCACGCCTGCAACACATTTCACTAGAAATGCATCCTATATAAAGTGCATGCACTGTCGCTACTGTAACACACTTCTGTATCTGTTGTAACAGTGCTCTTTATCTCCTGTAACAGATCGATTTCTACTGTGAATCAATGCTCTAATCACAGCCTCCTCTGCAAACAATAACTTGTTCTTTTCTGCATTCTGTTCATCATGCGGTTCCCTCCACAGTTTCACAATTCTTTAAACTTCATCCAAATTTTGACCTTATTAATATTAATTCACCATTAAAATTATAAAAATGATTCTTTGTTGTCCTATCTTATTATTTAGTTGGCTTGTGTTTTCTTTCTATCTCATTTGTGTGACTGGTATATTCTTTTGTCTCAGTTGCGTGTTTGCAGTTCCTTGGTCTGTCTCTGATCGATTGCATTTTCTAGGCCCTTCAGCTGCCTGGTTTCTCCTCGCTGCGGCTTTAGTACCATATCCAATTCACAGACACAACATTGACAGGAGAACACACAATAGAAAATAAGAGAGCAAATTTTGCCTGGTTATTGATGGTACATTGTCTCAGTACATAGTATATGATAGCAAGGAGTATGTTGTGTAATTCCTGAATATTTTTTCTCATCTAATAGCTTGACATTTATTATGTCATAGTTGCATCACTAAATTAAAAGGACTCTCTACCTTGCTCATTTATTACGACTTATTACATGGAAAATGTACATATAAATTTATAATGTACACCTAAATCTAATTATGAACATTATCTACAACATTTTTGAGGATACCATATTAAAATGACTCATCATAAATTTTCTCCAGTCCTTTGGACAGTTACAGATATTCTTGTGTATATTTCGTTTATTGAGTAGGAATCATCACTAGAGATGAAGGTGGATGGGATGGATATTGATGATTGAATCATAATTTATCTGTGTAAATGTTGTTGCATTTATTTTGGGATGAACACCCGACATATGTTGAGGCTGATTATGTAAACCATTGAAATTGTTTGCTTATTACAGGAGGTCATTGTTGGGAAGTGCAAAGTCCTTTGCACATCCAAAGATGCACGGAATCTGCAACCCACAGAGGAAGACTTGGATGATGCAGATCACTTTTTTTATCGGTCATTTGATGTAGGCAACTATACTGTATCAGAAAACTTTGGCGATATGGAAGGTTTGCCTGTTTAGATGTTAAGAAGTTTGTTTAATTTTCAGATTCTGTTCTTCAATGCTTTACTTGTTATATATGGTGGTCATGGGTATACAGTATATACTCACTAAACTCAAATACATTTTGCAGCTGAGTTCATTTTCAACAAACAGGCATGGGTTAATAAGTCCAGTCCATCACTCAATAAGCATCTAAATGGAGCAAATAAACTTATGGCAGATAAATTTATAGCTAATGGATCTCCTTTTCTAGAGGAGAGGGAAAAAGAAGGGAAAGTGATTTCAAAGAATGAACTCAACAAGAGTGATGTAGAAAATAAAGAAATGTTGTCAGGATTACCAGTTAAAGAGGGTGGTGTGCCTGAGACTCCAAAAGAGGATGGTGTGCTAGAATCTCCAAAAGAGGATGGCATGGAGACTTCAAAAGGGGACGATGTACCAGAGGCTCCACAATTGGAAATGAAAAAACATGAGACTCCAATGGGGGAAGTTAAAAAGGACGAGACAGAAGAACTTGAAAAGGAAGAAGTAACAAAAACAGAAATGCCTTCAAAAGTGGCTGTTGAAGAAGACGGTGAAAAAGAATCTGCAGGATTAGAATTAGGAACTGGTGGGAAAAGAATCTCAGAAGTGCCTTCCAAAAAGCATTCTAAAGAAGACAGTACAAAAGAATTTGTACGATCTGAAGGAGGAACTGGTGAGAGAAAAGTTGTCAAACGTGATCCATCCAGAGAAGAAAAGAAGCCCATCAAGAGGGCAAGATATACAGTTGATTCTGATGAGGAAGAAGATGGGGTCACAGGATTTCAAAGAGAAGGGTTGGAAGATGTTCCAAAAAGAAAATCTGATGCCAAGAAAGATGTATCAGGTACTGAAAAAAAACTTGTCAAGAAGGCCAAAGTGGAAGACAGTGCTTCGAAGGCTTTTGAGGGTCTGACTCAGAAAACACCACAACTGACAGACTTGAACAAGCAAAAAAAACATGGTCGTGAAATATTTGAGATTACAAAGAAACCGGAAGTGGTAAGATCTATGATTCTGTCTATGTTTGCTTGGTCAATAACTCACTTGTTTGATTAATTTGCTTACAGTATTTACTTCTCTGTTATTTTGCAGGAAAGTAATAGATGGTTCAAGGGACTTGTGAGTAGTCACTTCTCTTTGTCTGTATTTAGTGTATATTTATGTCAGTAGCTAGAATGAACAACTGTAGCTTATGATCTGTTGGGATTCGGGGGAAGGTATTTGATTATGCAGAGAATTGAATCAGAAAAGGTTTTGTATTTTTCTCGAATACAGTTTTTAACTCTGAAAATGCCTGATTTCCAAGCTGCATGAAATCTAAGTTGGTATTTAATATTTCATAAATTCTGCTTATATTTTTTCTTAGCTAGTTTCTTAGGTATCACTTTTTCAGAAACAATAGAGATACATTTCTTCCAGAAGCCTTGTATTTATATGTCGAGTTAGTAACACCAAACTTCTATTTGTAGTCCCACTTCTCGAATTGGATAATTCTGTGTCCCAACTTTATATAGTATTTCTGTATATTCTGTTGAACTTGGACATCAAATGTTAATAAAAGAGACATGCAAAATGTTAAGAAAAGAGACATGCAAACTAAACATTATTAATGAAGGAGTATCAAATAGTAAATACATTAGCATTTTTTTTATATGCCATGTAGTAAGTTATTTCTATGACTATTAACACTTAATGACTATTTATTACTAGGTCTCCTAACATAATAGTTCTTTCTATTAAAGGTCATTTATAAAACATTTACTCTATTACATTGAATATTGTAATGCAGCTTTATATTCCAACACCCTCTTTTAATGTTAAAATACTAAGCAGATTTTCTCCTCTACAGTGTTGGAATCTTGGAGGTATTCCATCAGGGATTATCATCGTCCATCAGGAATTATCATCACACTCGTGAGTGTAGAATTCCTGAATCTTTGAGTTCCTGAGTTCCAGAATTTCTTGAATTCATTGACTCCAAAATTACTGAAAGTCCCAAATTCCCAGGTTACTTGGATGACTATTAATGATGAGTAAAACCTTCTTTGATCCACCCAGTCTTGGAGATCCAACCACTAAGAACAAGTAATCATCCACTGTTGCATTGTCACAATTTTCAATCTCATAGTCAGCGTCAGAAGTGTAACGTCCCCATACCCCATAATGCGGATAAATTAAAGTTTTTACTTCAAGATCCCTTGTTCTTCTTTGAAACACAGGGCATGGACGTTAACACACACTTCAACATTCTCAGGCTTAGAAACCACTGTAGCAGTCGTTTTGTCCTTGGCAGATTCCTTCAGCGACTGGAAACACCTTTTCCGAACCTGTCCTTTCTGCACTTCGTGTTCTGCACTTCCGCTTTCCGCTCTTCTGACCTCAGAAATCGGAAATCGGAAACATAATGTGCGACGGAAACATTTAAACACTCTTCCTCCTTTCACCTTCCGCACTTTCGGTTTTCGCCCTTTCGACCTCAGAAATCGGGAATTGGAAACTTAATGTGCGACGGAAACATTTAGACACTTTTCCACCTTTCGCCTTCCACACTTCCGCTTTTCGCCCTTTCCATCTCGGAAATCGGGAATGGGAAACTTAATGTGCGACGGGAACATTTAAACACCCTTCTGCTTTTCGCCTTTCTGACCTTGGAACTCGGAAGTTGGAAACATAGCGTTCGACGAAGTCTTTCAACCACGGTTCTGCCTTCTGCCTTCCGCCTTCGGCACTTCCGCTTTCCGCCTTTTTGACCTCAGAACTTGGAAGTCGGAAACATTACAAATGACAGAATCCTCTTTCCTCCTTTGGACTTCCGCCTCTCCGCTGCGGAACTCGGAAATCGGGAAAACAACTTTCGACCTTAACCTTTCCTGCACTTTTGACTTCCGCTTTTCGACCTCGGACTTCAGAAATCGGAAAACACACTTTCTATCTTAGAACTTCTCTGCACTTTTCCGCCTTCCTTAGGCGGATCCCGAGTAGCGAGAACACAACAAATCTGTCTTGTTCAACTTTTCCTTTTTTGGTTTCTGCCTTTTGCCTCCCTTAGGCAGATTCCAAGGGGCAGAAACACTAAGTCGGCTGCCTCCTGACTCTGTAACAGGCTTCTAGTCTCCATGAAGTTAGGCAAATGCATTGCAAAAACACGAGGCATGTACACAAGTAAAATGCAGGGAAACATAACAGAAGTAAACTTCTACTTAACCATCAATAAGCATTCAACATGATCATAATAACTTATAAGCAAATACATGGCATAAACAAGCATAACATAGATACTTATCTTGATGATTAAGCTGTCCCGCAACTAGCTATGTCGTTGCAACGTTCCACCCATCCATAGGCCGATGTGTTCATTAATCTCTCAACACACTGCCACGCTTGAGCTAGGCATGATCTCCACAAAGAACTAGGAAACAATAGGCTCACACATAGCCAGCACACATCAAAACACAGTCAAACCAACCTACAGTTGGGTTTCTTAGACTCTCTAGCCAAGGGTTACATACATAGCCAACATGCACAACAAGATACAACCAAGCCAATATCCAAATGGGTTTCACAGGCTGCCCAACCAAGCCAATATACAATTGGGTTTCATACGTTGTCAAGGCAATGACTCACACTTGGTCAAATGCTCAGCACAACTCAACCAAACCGACCAACAGTTGGGTTTCTCAATCTGATAAGGCAATGGAAAGGTAAAATCGCTGAGCTAGTGAGCTCAACCACAGAGCTATGGACACCTACACCAGATCTATCCAGCTTGGCATCCCACAATAGCTACACACCCAACACAAGGAAGTATTCCCTTCACTGCTACAAGGAAGTATTCCCTTCACAGTTCCCTTCTAGTGCTCTTTCGGTGTGCATAAAGGATCTGCCAGCCCCTCTTGATCTGTCGGTGAGGTTCCTCTCTTCACTAGGTTTATCAGCCAATTCTGAGCCTCTTCCACTCCTAAGTCTTTCAGACCAAAACAAGGATGCACATCACAACAATCCACAAGGAAAAACACGACCACATAGGCTTCACTCTGTAACATAGAGAAATAGGATCTCATACCACAATGTCACTCAAACAAACACTGTGGAGCCACACTTTCGTGACTCAGGATGGTCGAACCACCAACAATGCGCATGAAAACTGATTCGAATGATCGAATGGTGTCGAATGATAGAATGGTAGAATGGTCGGGAATAATGAACAACCACGACGCTCTGAAACAACAAAACCTCTTCCCCCTAATAGAGGAAAGATGGACTGGCACGCATCACGTGCTTCCTTGCGTTAGAAGCAAGATCACGACTTCCTTGATTGCAGACTTGTAGGCTAGCTCAGACAAGCAATCAGACTGCCATGCCTTGCTCTACCCAAGGCATTAACTGCCTCAACCAACTTCTGGAAGAAATTGATGATTGAGGACAGAGGAAAAAAAGGTAGCTGAGGATTCATGGGTTTCCCCATTGACATCTGGTCACACCCTATTGGCTTAGGGGGTTTGACTAACTCTCCACCCTATCCCTTGTGGAATCATGCCCCCATCTCTTTCACGTTGCAGTCCCATAGGTAGCTGTGGTATTTTATTAAATTGTACATTCACATGATATTCAAAAACATGTTGTGCTTGATTAGCACAATGAACCATAGGCATCAACCTTGATCACCCATTCACAAAACACCAGATCAATGACAGGGCCTTGGCCTTGAGCTCCATGCCATGATCTCAATAATATATACATCATGTACAATTTAATACCATGGGGTCAAAACCAGGGAACACATTCCCCTCCACCTTGGGGTCAAAACTGGGGTATTACATTCCCCTCCCCCTTACAACAACATTGTCATCACTGCTTTTACAAAATTGAACAAAAATGCTACACTGGCACTACCTTAGTGCTCTGCAAAATTGAACAAAAATGGATGTGCCAATCGCATGGCATCCTCTAGCTCCCACGTAACCTCTTTAGGAGCGTAGTGCTCCCATTGCACCTTCACTTGTCCAACGTTTCAATTCTGGAGCACTGTGACCTTCCTGTCAAGGATGCGCAATGGCTCGGTTTGGAACTCTCCCTCGGGTTCCACTTGGATCACATCCCAATCAATCACATGGTTAGGGTCATGCACATATTTCTTAAGCAAAGAAACATGAAAAACATTATGAGCTCTAGTGCTAGCAGGCAATGCAAGTTTACATGCAACTGGCCCTATTCTTTCAAGCACTTCAAACGACCCATAGTATCTAGGTGATAGCTTGGCACAATTTCCAAGCTTCAAGGAACTCTTCCTTGCCCCTCATTCTGAGGTAAACATGATCCCCAACACTGAACTCTCTGTGCACTCTATGCTTATCTACATTGCTTTTCTGTCTGTCTTGGGTTGCTTTCAAATTTTGCCTGATCTTTGCAGCCTCTTGCTCCATTGTCACGTCCCCATCCCTTATCCGACCAGCGAAGAGGACGCGATGAACATCAAACACACGGTCAAACAGTCCCATGAACATGTACAAATCATCAATGCTGAAAATAGGAAACTTAACATGATCCATAACAGGATGCATAGATGCATAATTACTCAACATTCAGCGGAAGCAATACACATACATTCCAGCATTCACATGTTCATCATAATTCGTAAAACAATACATATAAATTGCAGAGATGAAGTAACCAGCAACACTTATCTTTTGATGAAGAACTCGCCCCGCAACCAGCTACGTCGCTGCAACGTTCCACCCAACCATAGGCCAGCGTGCTCATCAATCTCTCAGCACACTGCCACCCCCGAGCTGGGCATGAATTCCTCAAGGAATAAGGGGCAATATAGGCTTACACATAGCCAAGGGACCAAATCAGCAAAACAACACAGTTGGGTTTAACAGGCCTTCAACAGATTGGCCAAGCTAGCACATTCCAAGGGGACAACCACTGCATACCCGCAGCAAAACAACTTCATTCACAGCTCTGTGATGAAGGCAAAGACCACCAGGGATAATCCCAAACAAAAGATGAGCACAACTCAAGTCCACAAGACAACACAGAGTTGTTCTTGGCCCTAACGTGGCCAAAACAACTCAGCAACAACACCCAAACCAGGGTATATCAGCAGCCCAAACTCACAATGAATGATGGCCACAATCCACAGTCTCAAAACGAAGGAGAAGCCAAACTCCTGGTATGGACAGAAGCAACACTCCCAGCATAGACATGGGAGAACTCAGCTGACAAATGTGGCAATCAACAGCCAACTAACGTCCACGAACCCACAGCACACAACTCCTCAACAAAACGCTGGAGAATGACACAACCCATGCAAACATGGAAGAAACGCGCACTCAGTCCACAATTGAAGAAGAAATTGGGCTCACAGCCACATCCGAAAATCATGGGAAGAACAACAACAACCCAAAACATGGGTGAAATCAACAACAAGCCGCATACACAGTAGAAATTCATGCCCGCGAGGTTGCTCTCCTAGCTCGCTGCATGCACAAAACCAAAGAGGGAACCCCCGACCAGTGCGTGAGGAATACAGATCTGACCTCTGCGTGAGGAAGATGAATCCGCCTCCTCTTGCGCGTGGATGAACAGCTCCTGTTATGCACGCGGATGGACAGGCTTTTCTTCTGCGTGAGGAAGATGAACAGACCAATTCCTCAGCGCGCGGATGAACAAGCAATCCTAGAGGAAGACGAACACACCACAGGGATCTTGCATAAGGGAGAGTGCATGAGGGGGAACAGACAGTCGTGAGGCACCAACCGACCATGGGAGAATGGGGAAATCGAGGAAGAGAAGAGTGGATGCAGTCGTGGGTGGAGTGGGCGTGTGGGCAAGGGACTGACAGTCCTGCCACCCCACTCCCAAAAACAATAACTGCCTCAACCACCAGTAGCCATAACTGCCTCAACTACTCAACAAAAACATTCAAGAGGTTGACAAGGGAAGGTGGCAAAACAAAACAATGTGGCAACACATGGGTTTTTCCCCCCCATAGACCAAGGTTTGACATTCCCCACCCCTTATCCTTTGGAACCATGCCCTTTTCATTCAACGTTGCACTGCTGTAGCTGGTTGTGGTTTATTTTATTTGATGTGTGTATTTACATGACGTCAAATTATAATGTGCCAAACAACACGATATACCATCGGCAACTATACCTATTGCCGAAACATACACACACAAATCGATGGTGGGGCTTTTGTCTTTAGCTCCTCGCCACGATTAATTACATTATATACATCATGCAAACGGGGTCAAAACCGGGACGTTACATTCCCCTCCCCCTTGGAATAACACCGTCCTCGGTGTTCCATTACATATATACAATACATATACCATTGCACATCAAAATTTCAAAATTGCAAATCTGCCCCACATTCAATCATCTACTTTGAACGTTCACGACCAAGCCCCTCGGCTCCCACGGACTTGTCCTGTTGGTTCTCAGCTTCCAGCTGATCCCGAAGTCTAGGAACTTTGTGGCTATTGCCTTCATCATGTTCCCTCATTGGGCAGTCCCGGCGTAAATGATGTCCTCCGCATCTCCAACATCTCACTGGCTGCTTCATCTTTACCTGCTCAATTTCCTTTGAGTCTTCATGCCTAGACCGTTTCTTATCGGGTCGCTTGGACAATTGTGCCATTGCTGATCCACCTTCCTTTCCTTTGCCGATTGCTCCCAGAAGGCTTTTCACCTCTTTTTGCAAACCAATAGAGTCTTGCAAAATCTGGTGGTTCATCTCATTTTGCCTTCTCTGTATCTTGAGCATCTCCCCAAGGTTCTCTTGGGTCTTGGCAATCATTTGAAGGAGACTTCCAGCCAAGTCCAACAATTTTTGATCTGCTGCCATGATCAATGTGCACCACCTGGTTTCACTTTTCTCACCTGTGAAATGCACCATTGAAATTCTATCAGACCAAGCATAATATAGGCATCAAAATCAATTAGTTAATTACCCAATTGGCATGACAGTCCAAGTCTCATCAATGAGGCTTTCATATTTTTCATGCCTTCCCAACAGGCACATGAGCTCATTCATGTCCATTCCTGGGCAGGGAATTAACTATTCTAGCATTCACAATTTTACTTAAGCAAATACACACATTTCGTTCTCAATCATACATGCATTCAACAATCTTTTGTTTTCACAATGCATAAACATATATATATATATATATATATATAAGCAAAAGGCAAGAGAGAGCAGTAAGAGTTTTTCTCCTCTTTATTTTGTTCCATCCTGGAACCCACACCATCACTGTGGCTTTTCATGCTCTCAGCCTCTTTCACTTCACCGTGAATGCTGGACCAATCTTTCTTGGTCATGACACTTAAGTGTCTTTGGTCTATTCCAGACCTCTAAACCATGGAGTCTCTCCACATGGTTTGTCTCAATTGATAGGACTCCCCCGTCTTACTAGCACCTTTTTCATTACTGCTCATTCCGAGCTTTCCAGGACAGTCACACGTCCACATGCACCCCTAGGATGCTCTCATAGTCCTCGCTCCCAGCGATACCTATATCCAACATTGAATAGATTTACATGTTTAGTTTATTCTCATTAGTTTTATCTCTAGAACAAGAGCTTAAAACGTCATATCCAAATCATATACACATGTATATTCATAAGAAAAATAATCCAATACTTATCTGTATTGTGCGTTTCCTCGTTCGTCCACAGGATCCTGCTTCGCTTTGCAAGCCTTGGGATCGCCTATGGACTTAGATGTTAGGTCAGCACGCTAGCTGCTCCACAACATCAAATAATTAACGTCCAGCCAGTACATTCTCATGTCAACTAGGCTTGGAACTTTACCATGACCATTTCCAGGTCTAGGATCTACTATGGATCTTCAGGCATATCTCAGCCCAACATACACTTATACCAACATACACTTATATCAACAATAATACATACACTTATATCAACAATTACCCTTACTCCGCAACCCCTCACAACAACCATTTATCTTTTACCTTTAGGTTGCAACACCCAACTGCATCTATTTAGCCTGTCAACACAAGCAATAGAAGCAAACTTCATCAGCGTTATTGCTCTAAAACTGTAATCACATATCACATCATTCACTATCAAGTATTGAGACACCAGGAGTGCGTTCACTCCCTAGGGTGTAATCAATATTGATAATCCTTTCATGACTCAACATCGGAAAAGTGTGCACCCTTTCCTGGGGTGTGCCATGTAGGCCCTAATCATACTCAAGCAATCAGCCATCATGGAAATAAACCAAAACATGTTCTGCATATGGAATTTAACAATTAAACATGCATATTATTAGCGAGGGTCACAGAACACTTATCCATTTGCCGTCGCAGTATGCCTTTGTTAAGGAGGAATGGAGGCTCCTTCCCTGAGTTAACGGTCCCTCAGTTTGCCATCCCAACTCCTTTTTACATTTCACATTCACACATGTCTTACCGACATAACCCATACCATCTCACTCATGTTATTACCAAACATGCAGTGTAGATGAGACATTTCCAAAATGTCCAATGGCGTTTCACCCGAAACCCATTTCCAAGGGAAAACCTTCCCATGAAGTTTGGCTTCTGCAGGCCATCACACATGGTCTTCCTACAGTGTGTACCCCTGACACATTCATCAAATAGCCAAACAGTCAATCATTACCTGATACTACAATCCAAATTGATCGTTTCATAACCAAGCAATGACATTAGCAATCAAATTCAATAAGAATTTGCAATTCTATTTACTACAGAAATTGACTTGCTCAATTGTGGGTCTCTTGTAAGCAGCACTACTATGCCCATTATAATTTTATGCTTACTATCATAACATGAATACCCACTTGCCGATGAAGTGAGGGTCCAATCGGTGGGGGATGGTGGTTTTCACCGAGCCCACCAGGGGTCAATTCCCACGGAGGCATGGCCCGCTGTGATAAGGCTCAAAGGATAGGCGCCCCTTGGATAGGCTACCGCCCCTTGTCGGGATTGGAGTCGAGACGTCTCGGTCCCTGCTGAGTTACAAGTTTCTGGTTAATTTTGGCTTGCGGGCTGTCGGTTTATACTTAGGGGGTTATAGTGGCAACCGGCGGATTTGATCCTGGGCCTAGCCCAGACAATTCCGACGAGTTACCGATTCCCCTAGTAAAAAAAAAAACATGAATACCCACTTACCATGTGTCCCTCCTGACACAATCTCATACAAGCCAACAATGATTAGTAGTCGTCAGCAATTCTTAAATCCGAAATTCACAATTCAAACAACCAACTATTTTCACAACCATGAGACTCTTCTCATAAAGTTTGGCTCTTTTACAGGGTAGATTCTGGCATTGGTCAGGGCCTTACCTCTCACTGCGATGCTCAAAATAATCTACCTGAAACCTGAGCTACAATCAACCAAACACAATCTTATGCAAGCCAATAGTGGCTAGTAGTTGTCAGCAGTTTCTTAAATTCGAAATTCACAATTCGAATTTAACAACCTATTATGCATACCATATGGTAGATTCTGGCATTGGTCAGGGTCTTACCTTTCACTACCATGCTCGAAATAATCTACCTGAAACATGAGCTTCAATCAACCAAACACTTGGTAAGTCGGGATGCATATAACCTCTTCATTGCTACAACCATCACCTAAGCATTTTCAGAATTTATAAAATTCAATACTTCCAGCTGTTAGTCACATCAATATATACCAAAACTCATTTACTTCATGCAATCATTATCATACTAACACTGCAAGGTATAGTCACAGCATTCATGCAATTTAAACGAAGTGGTTAGATACTCCTTACTTCACAAGCGTATCATTCACACCACCTTGCTCTTCAATAGAGCGTTTCTGGTAGCCAATTTTGCATGTCTATCCTGCATTCATAACAACCTTTGAAATGGTTCCTGAATTGTCATCAATTCATCATCTCGGTCATTAGTCATTCATAATATCACATGCACTCATCTCAATGCATTCATGCAATGCACCACAACATTTGCACCTATGCTTATGCAATTAGTCACTCACACCCTTCATATGCATACATCCAATGCATAACTACAAGATTCATAAAATCTTCTTAATGCATGTCCATTCAACGCTACCTTGCATTGATTATGCATTCAACCATACCATGGCCTAACCACGACTACCTCATATAGGATGCATTATTAAAATTAAGATCATCAGTACTTCTTTCCTTGGGCTACTAAGCTCAATCAACATATACAGGCATAACACCTTTCTATATTCAAATTTCCACACGGTATGAGGTCTCTTACCTGTACCAATCCATGGAATTTGTCATAAGCAAATTCTTACCTGCATGGGTCGTACTTACACCCTTGACATGACCAATTTAGTTGGTCCTTTGCAGGAGACTGCCGCATTTGCTCATTAACTTTTGTTATGGATTTGTTGCCTTATCCCTTCCTTCATAGGGTTTCCGGTCACATTCATCAACATCAGCAACATTTTCATCCGTGTCCATGTCATCGTTGGTTTTTTCACTAATGCCAACATCAAAGTAATGATTATCATTAGTGGTTCATACAAAACATATCCTCATGCATTTCATGGATAAAACTTAGGAAATGTAGCTATAATCAGCAAGACAGGGTTTTAAGGGAACTTCCCTCTTCAAGTCTTTCATCCTTTCATGGGACTACACTTCTACATAGCAGCTGATTGACTTCATAGTCCTTGCTACCCCTTGGCATGCAACTGTCCAGATTTGTCCCTTTGATAGCAGCGGTCATCATTAGCACTTTGTTGCTTCATGCTCAGATTCTGGTGACTTACCCTTGTTCCCCATTGGATAAGCTTTCCAATGTCTATCCACATGCTTCATTCCAACCTCGGATGTGAAAACCACGCCACTTCTAAGAGTGAAGACTTTCACCAAATCTCAGGCAAAACACACAACTGTATTTTGGTCCAGAATGCTAATTTCAGCCACCTCATTTTCGATGCACCATTCATCTTTCATGAATTTTGGGTTTAACTAATTTTCCCAAAACATAGAATTTTTTTTCACAAGGACGACTGTCTCAGGGGACGACGGGGGTCAAGGGGGCTTGCCCCCTTGTGGCCGCCATTGCAGGGCGGGTCGAGGGCAGCGCCTCGTTTTTTTTTTTTCTTCTTCATGTAAATCATTGGTTTTCGCGCAATCTGGCGCATAAGATCGCTGCCACTTTTCTCTCTTTTCAGCCCTGAAAATTCACTGAAAAACTGCTGAAAATCCCACTGAAAACAGTCAAAATCTGCTGGAAAAATCCCACGGAAAAGAATTCAAAATTTCCCTGTGCAAAATCGGCTCTCATTTCCACTAAATCTTCCGCAGAATCGGCTCCCGAAACAACTAACCGTTTCGCAGAATCGACGGTCTTTTCTCATCGGAAGGTTAGTGCTTTTGGCTTTCGCAACGACAACGCACAAACCACTTTCTCTTCCGATTGGCGACTGTTTTCTTAGAAAATTTCAACTCCCGGCGTCGACAGTCTTTCCACATTGGAAGCCTAGTGACTTTGGCTTCCACAACGGCGGCACACCAAACAACTATTTCTTTCGATTTGGCGGCTGTTTACTTTGAAAAATTTCAACTCCCGGCGTCGGCGGTCTTTCCACATTGGAAGCCTAGTGACTTTGGCTTCTGCAACGGCGGCGCACAAACCACTTTCTCTTTCGACTGGCGGCTGTTTACTTGGAACAATTTTAAACTTTTTGCGGCGTCGGCTGTCTTTCTCATCGGCCGGCTAGTGCCTTTGGCTTCCGCAACAGCGGGCGCATGAGCACTTTCTTCCTCCGACAGTCAATGATTTTGAGCCCTTAACCTCCTCGACGGCATCGGCGATTGGAGGACTTTTCCGTCGGGTGCGTAGTTGCTTCGCCATCCGCAACGGCGAAAGTCTGTTCCACCAGCTCTTCTGCTACGTCGGAAGTCAACTTCACTAACTCTTCCGATGGGGAACACTTAGACAAAATTTTCCGCGGTTTTCTTCCAACTGTTTTGTTCGGCATGCTTCCGCTACGTCGGAAGTCCTTCCGCTACGTCGGAAGTCCTTCCGCCTGGCTCTTCCGCAACGACGGAAGTCTTTCCCGCTAGTGCCCTGATCGCTCAACACTTAGACCAAATTTTTCAAAAATTCTTTTCCGCTGCTGCACCTCGTCGGATGGCCTTCCGACTACACCTTCCGTTGTTTCGGAGGAGCTTTCCACTAGCTCTTTCGACTGTTCAACACTTAGGCAACTTTGGAAATTTGCTGCCATCTCAATTTTCGATCTCTGCTGGGCATGGAAGGTAGTTCCACCCTTTGTTAGTTGCTCCTTCTTGGCCCATAGAGGCCCATTGTTGTAACATGAGCTTTGATACCACTCTGTCACGTCCCCATCCCTTATCTGACCAGCGAAGAGGACGCGATGAACATCAAACACACGGTCAAACAGTCCCATGAACATGTACAAATCATCAATGCTGAAAATAGGAAACTTAACATGATCCATAACAGGATGCATAGATGCATAATTACTCAACATTCAGCGGAAGCAATACACATACATTCCAGCATTCACATGTTCATCATAATTCGTAAAACAATACATATAAATTGCAGAGATGAAGTAACCAGCAGCACTTATCTTTTGATGAAAAACTCGCCCCGCAACCAGCTACATCGCTGCAACGTTCCACCCAACCATAGGCCAGCGTGCTCATCAATCTCTCAGCACACTGCCACCCCCGAGCTGGGCATGAATTCCTCAAGGAATAAGGGGCAATACAGGCTTACACATAGCCAAGGGACCAAATCAGCAAAACAACACAGCTGGGTTTAACAGGCCTTCAACAGATTGGCCAAGCCAGCACATTCCAAGGGGACAACCACTGCATACCCGCAGCAAAACAACTTAATTCACAGCTCTGTGATGAAGGCAAAGACCACCAAGGATAATCCCAAACAAAAGATGAGCACAGCTCAAGTCCACAAGACAACACAGAGTTGTTCTTGGCCCTAACGTGGCCAAAACAACTCAGCAACAACACCCAAACCAGGGTATATCAGCAGCCCAAACTCACAATGAATGATGGCCACAATCCACAGTCTCAAAACGAAGGAGAAGCCAAACTCTTGGTATGGACAGAAGCAACACTCCCAGCATAGACATGGGAGAACTCAGCTGACAAATGTGGCAATCAACAGCCAACTAACGTCCACGAACCCACAGCACACAACTCCTCAACAAAACGCTGGAGAATGACACAGTCCATGCAAACATGGAAGAAACGCACACTCAGTCCACAATTGAAGAAGAAATTGGGCTCACAGCCACATCCGAAAATCATGGGAAGAACAACAACAACCCAAAACATGGGTGAAATCAACAGCAAGCCGCATACACAGTAGAAATTCATGCCCGCGAGGCTGCTCTCCTAGCTCGCTGCATGCGCAAAACCAAAGAGGGAACCCCCTACCAGTGCGTCAGGAATACAGATCTGACCTCTGCGTGAGGAAGATGAATCCGCCTCCTCCTGCGCGTGGATGAACAGCTCCTGTTATGCACGCGGATGGACAGGCTTTTCTTCTGCGTGAGGAAGATGAACAGACCAATTCCTCAGCGCGCGAATGAACAGGCAATCCCAGAGGAAGACGAACAGACCACAGGGATCCTGCATAAGGGAGAGTGCATGAGGGGGAACAGACAGTCGTGAGGCACCAACCGACCATGGGAGAATGGGGAAATCGAGGAAGAGAAGAGTGGATGCAGTCGTGGGTGGAGTGGGCGCGTGGGCAAGGGACTGACAGTCCTGCCACCCCACTCCCAAAAACAATAATTGTCTCAACCACCAGTAGCCATAACTGCCTCAACTACTCAAAAAAAACATTCAAGAGGTTGACAAGGGAAGGTGGCAAAACAAAACAAGGTGGCAACACATGGGTTTTTCCCCCCATAGACCAAGGTTTGACATCCCCCACCCCTTATCCTTTGGAACCATGCCCTTTTCATTCAACGTTGCACTGTCGTAGCTGGTTGTGGTTTATTTTATTTGATGTGTGTATTTACATGACGTCAAATTATAATGTGCCAAACAGCACGATATACCATCGACAACTATACCTATTGCCGAAACATACACACACAAATCGATGGTGGGGCTTTTGCCTTTAGCTCCTCACCATGATTAATTACATTATATACATCATGCAAACGGGGTCAAAACCGGGACGTTACATCCATTTCCTTGAGCAATTCTGGACCAAGCACAATCATGTTCACTGGATTATTCCATGTCATTGGTGTCCTACACCTTCTTCCATACAAAGCTTCATATGGACTCATCCCCAAGGATGTTTCCTGTCCATTATTATGGGAAAATTCTACCAAGTGTAAATAATCCTCCCACTTGGTTGGTTTGTCCATTACATACATGCGAAGCATGTCTTCAAGCACTTGATTCACTCTCTTTGTCTGACCATCAATCTGAGGATGGTAGGTAGTGCTGAAGTTCAACTTGGTACCCAAATCAATAAACAAACCCTTCCAAAAATTGGAAGTGAACTTAGGATCCCTATCAGAGACTATTGCCTTAGGCAATCCATGCAATCTGGAAATCTCCTTCATGCAGATTTTTGCAATAGCATCAGTCTTATACGTGGATTTAACTGGTATAAAATGTGCAGCCTTAACTTGTCCACCACAACCATGATGGAATCATGTTGCCTCCAAGTCATTGGCAATCCTGTAATAAAATCCATGGAAACAACTTCCCATTTCCATTATGGAATTGGCAAAAGCTGCAACAAACCTGTTGGGTGTTGATGCTCATCCTTCACCTGTTGACTTTTCATGCACATTGAAATATACTCAACAATGTCCTTTTTCATTCTTGGCCAAAAATACTGCCTTTTGGTTGTAGCAATTGTCTTCTGATATTCTGGGTGACTAGAATATGGATCTTGATGGATCTCATCCTTAACAATTCTCCTCAAATCTGCTACATTTGGAATATAAATTCTGTTTTTATAAGTAAGAAGTTCATCTTCTTCCAATTTATATCTATCATACCTCTTCTCAAGACTCTGCTGCTGCAATTTGTCTTTTATTTGCACATACATTTCATCTTCAGTAGTGTGATTAACAATCTGCTGTCTCAAATCTGATTGGCAAATACTGAGAGATGCCACATGCATTTCATGCACCTTCCTGCTGAGTGCATCAACCACTTTATTTTCTTTTCCTTTTATGTGTTTGATTTCAAAATTAAACTCACATAAAAACTCCAACCATCTAGCTTGCCTAGCATTCAAAGTTGGCTGATCAAACAAATATTTCAGACCACAGTGGTTTGTCTTTAACTCAAATTTTCTTCCCATTAAGTAATGCCTCCACATCTTGAGAGCATGTACTATGGCTGCAAGTTCTAAGTCATGAGTGGCATAGTTCTTTTCATGATCCTTCAACTTTTTTGACTCATAACATACTACGTGGCTGTTTTGCATAAGAACTCCTTCACGTCCTTGACTGCATGCATCAATACACACCACAATCTTTTTTCGGGTCTGCAATCTTAAAGACTGGTGCACTTGTGAGAAGATTCTTTGACTGTTGGAAGCTTTTTTCACACCTTGGTGTCCATTCAAACTTTATCCCCTTCTTTTGCAAAGAAGTGATTGAATGTGCAACCTTGGAAAACCCCTCAATGAATCTCCTGTAGTATCCTGCAAGTCCCATAAAAGACCTCACATCTGTCACATTTCATGGGGTTGGCCAATTCATAATGGCTTCATTCTTCTCAGGGTCTATGGATATTCCTTCATTTGAAATAATGTGACCCAAATAATGAATTTTATCTTTATAGAAGTCACACTTGCTCAACTTTGCATACAACTTATGCTCCTTGAGCAATTGCAATGTCAATCTCAAATGTTCTTCATGTTCTTCCTCATTCTTAGAATAAATAAGAATGTCATCTAGGAAGACAAGAACAAACTTGTCCAGATACTTGCTAAAAACACTATTCATGAGACACATAAATGTGGTTGGTGCATTTGTGAGACCAAATGGTACCACCACAAACTCATAGTGTCCATACCATGTTCTAAAGGCTGTCTTATGAATATCTTCTTCCTTGATTCTTACGTAATGGTAACCAGACCTCAAGTCAATCTTGGAAAATATCTTTGCTCCTCTCATTTGATCAAAGAGGTCATCAATCCTAGGCAAAAGGTATTTATTTTTCACAGTGACTTTGTTCAACTGTCTGTAATCAATACACAGCCTGAGTGTACCATCTTTCTTTTTCACAAACAAAACTGGTGCTACCCAAGGGGACACACATGGTTTGATATACTTCTTCTCCAACAACTCTTGCAGCTGCATCTTTAGCTCTAGCAATTATGGTGTACTCATCCTGTAGGGTGTCTTATACACTGGTGTTACTCCTAGCACAAGTTCAATTGTGAAATTAATGTCTCTCTTTGGAGGAAGCCTTGGAATTTCATCTAGAAAAAACATCCTTGAATTCCTGCAATACATGAAGGTCCTCCAACCTAGGAGTTTCATTCTCTACTGCCTCCAAAACATGAGCTGCATACAATCTGCAACCCCTTTCCTACAGAACTTCTTCAGCTGCATGGTTGAAATCTGCCTAATAGAAACCACCTTTGGAATGCCTTTTACAACCCTTAAGTTGCCTTCTTCATCTATGCACTCAAAAGTCATATTATAATAGTTAAGCTTTACTCTGTGCATTTTTAACCAGTCCATTCCTATGAGAATATCATAGGAACCAAGTGGTAAGACATTCAAGTCTACACAAGTGACTAACCCATCCATGACCAATGGACATTTCTCTACCACTTCACTAACCTTTCTCTTAGTCTTAGTGGCTAGCTGAACTAACCATGATTTGCTATGCTTTAACTTTTTGAAAGCACAAATCTCAACTACTCTAGGAGTAATATAATTGTGAGTATATCCAGGGTCAATCAAAACAGAAACAAATTGCTCAGCAGTCTTACCTGCAACTTCAACCACAGTTGATTGATGGCCTGCCTGGCGGTCCTCTAGCGTTGCATAAATCCTAGGGACGGTCCTTGCCATTTGACCCACAGTTTCTACTTCTTGACTGTTGTGAGTTTGCCTCACATACCCATTCTTAAGTGGACAGTTCTTGTGTAGATGGGATCCTCCACTTCTCCAACATTGGAGAGGTTCTCTGATTTCTTTTGGATTTCTTGGCTTTTCCCCCATCACTTTAGCTGGTTGGTTCACAGCTTGTGATGGCTGCTTTTGCTGATTTCGGAAGTGAGAAGGTTTGAAACCTTTCTTCCTTTGGTCAGACTTTTCATTCTTTTTGTCCTTCCAGGCCTTATGGTAATCATGTTTGCCTTTGCTTTGCTCATAGCAATACTTAGCTTTCCTTATGGCTTCTTCCAGATTTCTAGGCTCATCAAATTCAATTTTGTCTCTATATGCTTGATGTAGCCCACTTAGAAACCGTTGGTTTTTTAGTTTCTCATCCTTGATGTACCTGACATACCTTAGCAGTTTCAAGAACTTATTTGCATACTGTTCCATGGTTAGCTGCCCTAATTTCCTTGATATTTCCCTAAAATTTGGGGTGTCTTCCACATGTCTCCCTTGTGTGTTTCCACGCTCACGCGCTCCCCTTGTCTCGGAAACTATGTGGAACATTGGTTTAACCTTGTCTTATGTGGGTTGAATTCCTTCTATCCACATTTAAGGTTTGTTCGCCCTGTTCGTTTTCTGGTCAGGTTTGCATTCTTTACTCCACCTTGCTATAAAAATTAGAGTTTTGTGATGGGTTTGCTAATTGTCTTCTTTCATTTAATTTAGTCTTATGTTATGGATGGGCTTTACAGGTATGACTTGGGCTTCCCTTGTTCTAGTACTTGTATGGCAATTGATAATAACAAGATATGTTAATGCTAATTTTTCTATATGCGTTTGTTTCATCAATACTGTTTTTAGCCCATCAATACTTCCTTTTGTTTGTCCATAGTGCGTTGAAGGTCATGATTTCATTCGATTATGGGATGTTTCTCTTCTATTCAACAACCTTTCTCTTGTACTTGCTGAATTCAAAAGTATCAAAATTCCTTTCAGTGTTTGAACCTTATCAAAAGTTAAAACAGTTACTTCAAACCCTTAATTTGGCTCTTCTTATTTCTTCAGTTTAGGCTTGAACTTCCTTATATGCTATAGACTCCAAGATTTATAGGCTCATAGGCTTTGTATCACTTTGATACCATGCCGAACTTTGACATCAAACATTCATAAATGAGAGATTGAAATACAATTTATTGACAAAGGAGTCATAGACTAAATTGGCATTGCTTTTCTTTTTTATGTTATGTCATAACTTGTAAATGCTAATATAATAGTTTTTAAATCAAATTTCACTTTTTCCTTACAAGGTGGAGGAGGGCTTTGTAGAGTTTTCTATTTCCATTTGGAGATTTAGAGGCTATGATTGTTCGACCAAAACATCATATTTCCACACAAGTTGAACACCTTAAGCAATCGCTCACACAATTAGATCATAGATCAACACACTGATCTTTTACATGGTTAAAATCCTCAAAGAGGGAGATAGTCTACAACCTCAACTAAATAGCTACTTGAAGCAATATATTAATGCAAAAGGAAATATAATTTACGTATGAGTTTCCCACAATCAATCATCAAGCAACATGTTTTTTTAAATAGAAATCATGGACCAATCGGGTGCTAAGCCATGGATCAATGAAGATCAATCATCGGTTCAATCTATGTCTAGAACATATTGTGATTGTTATATTACACTAGTATAAAAGTATATTAATTCATATTAAAGAAACATGCTTTACCTAAAGACACATTAGACGAAGTTGATCTTAACTAACTCCCAAGTGTATAAATATTCTAACATCCCCCCTTAAGAACAATTTGGGATAGGATTGAGTGATTTACACAGGTGACACAATAGGAGAAGGAAGGAGGCATTAAAGCCTAGCCCCCCCTTAAATACAAATTCTTGAACTCCTAACATAGATCGAAGTTTAGAGAACTTAGCTTTTGTAAGAGACTTTGTGAATATGTCTACAACTTGATCATTTTTAGGGAAAAAGAGCACTTCGAGAACACAGTTATGAATACGCTATTTGATGAAGTGTATTTGCAGACCATTGTCTTTGCTGTGTTGATGTTGAATTAGATCTTTGGCAAGCTTGATGAAACTCTAATTGTCACTTTAGAGGGTGGTCTGATATTGCTATTGAAATCCAAACTCTGAAAGGATCTGTCGTAGCCATAGGGATCCTTGGCTTGCATTAATTGTGGCTTGATATTCTTATTCTACTAAAGAAAGAGCAAAAACTTGTTGTTTCTTACATGCTGAACTGACAGGTCCAAAATCAACACTAAAATCATAACCTACAATAGACCCAATTGGAATCAATAATGCCAACCAACAAACGAGACCCCCCTAAATTGTAATGAATCCTAAACAAAACTATACCTTGGATATATTGAGGCATCCTTTTTGTTGCTTTCCAATGTTTTGTCATGGGGCGTATGCATATATCGGGCAACAAGATCACCAATAAAGGAAATATCAGGACGGGTATAAGTCAAGTATAAAAGGCCTCCAACTTACTGAAAGTACAAGGTGGCATCTACTTCAGTTGTAGTGCAAGTTGTAGTAAGTTTGACTCTAGACTGAATGGGCAAGGGGGCTCGTTTACAATCTTCCATGTGAAAGTGATGAAGAAGGTCAGAGGCATACTTAGATTGAGAAGAAAAATTTCATCTTTGGTTTGCATGACTTGGAGGCCAAGAAAATAATGCACATGTCCCAAGTCCATCATTTCAAATTTTTTCATAAGGTTGGATTTCACATGGGTTAAAATTTTAATGGCATTATCAATAAGAATAAGGTCATCAACATAAAGAACAAGGATGATGTGATGGTTTCCTACTTTCTTGGTATAGACATTGGGGTCAGAATGACATCTATAAAAAATCGATGTAAAGACGTAAGCTTTATGTTTGGGCATACCAAGCTCGAGGAGTTTGCTTAAGACCATAGAGATTTCTTAAAGCGACAAACAAGGTTGGAGTCATTCTAAACATAACCAAGAAGTTGTTCCATGTAAATTTTTCTTGCAAGTCTTCATGCAATAATGTGGATTTGACATCCATTTGATGGACCTTCCATTCATGTGAAGTGGCAAGGGCGAGAACAAGACAGATGGAGTTCATTTTGGTTGTAGGGGCAAAGGTTTCATTCTAGTCAATTCCTTTGACTTGGGAAAATCCTTTGGCAATTAACTTTGCTTTGAGTCTTTCAACACTTACATCTGATGCATACTTAATTCCAGTGTCCCACCAAGTTTCCGGGATGGGGGGGGCGTGGGAGCGGGGAAACGCACATTGGGGACGTGTAGAGACACCCCAAAATTTTGGGGTATTTTGGGGGACAGGGGGGCGGGGAGGCGTCAGGGTCCCTAACATAGTGGGGTCGGTCTCTAAAATTATAAAAAAGAAAAAAAGAAAAATAATAAAAATATGAACCCCAACATATAAACATATCAAGTCCTCATTCCATCACCATTTGCATACTAGCATGCTTATGTTCCCGAAGAATTTAGTGTAATTTAATGTAATCGTTATAGCCAAGCATATCATATCGAAGTTTGTTTCTTTTTATTTGTTTCTATTTTGTTTTAAAATGACCATTTAGTGTAAAAGCCTAAAATTTAAGATGAACCATTTTTTTTTTAAGTAAAAAAATTAAAAAAATCGAGGGTAGTGGGGGCCTGTCGGAGCCCTCCTTTTTCAGGAGGGGGCATGTGGGAGCCCCCCAATCCGGGAAACTCCTAGACCCCCGTTTCCCCAAGTTTCCCCAAAAGGGAGGTGCTGGGAAACGTTTTCCATGGAGCCCCCCAGTCCCCGGGGTGTGGGAAGCGTAGGGGGTGAGCCCCCGACCCTGGGAGGCGCGTCCCCATGGAACACTGCTTAATTCCATACATGCTTTTACATATGACAATTTTTCTTCTTTTTGAATGAGGTACAAGATCCCAAGTATTGTTTACCATTGAGGAACGATATTTGTCACTTGTTGCTGCGTCCCAATTTGGGTGGCCCTACAAATGTTTCTGGATCATGAGTCTCTGAAAGTTAAGCCAAAAGGTGAAGAGGCTCACTGGAACAATGAGCATGTTATGCAATGATCTCTAGGATCATTGCCAAGACATGTTGTATGGACCCATCTAGGAAGTGGTGGTGTTGGTGCAGGCTCATGTTCAATTGACTCAATTGGAGGAAAGTGAATAGGGGAGGCGGATTTTCATCCTCATTGTCATCGACTAATGAAGAAATTGGAGTAAGATCATTAGTAGAGAAGTTGGGAATAGGTGGTACAATCATTAGAGATGGATTTTAGATCTAAGATGTCACAAACACTGAATTGGAGTTGGGTTGAAAAAATTGATAACCTTTTACATCTTCAAAGTATCCAACAAAAATGCACTTCTCGTTCTTAGGCTATAATATTTTTCATTTTTTGTCGGCAATGCGAGCCCATGCTTCACTATTAAACACACGAAAGTGGTTTACATCAAATTTAATTTTACTCCATGCTTTTTTTGGTTTTATATCTTTTAAAGCCTTTGTGGGGATGCAATTGACTATATAATTGGCACAATTAAATTATTAATGTCACGAACCCAATAGCCTCAATACACTACCAAGACCACATGGTATTATCCTTAATGCTAAATTTGCATTTTGGTATTCATTGTTTTAACAAGAAAATACAATACATTTACATAACTGCCAATTAACTAAGAAACATTCATTCCTCTTTATTGAATTATCACTACTAAGAAAGCATTCAAACCATGCTCAAGAATCATACACACAACACTTCTAAAACAATAATTTGAACAAACACATAATATAAATAAACTCCATGCCTTTACAAACACATTTGGCACTTATCTTTTAAATCTCCACCAACTAGCTATAAGCTGAGGATGTTCCTCCCAGTTGTAGGCACTTTATTAAGCCATCTCTCTTTGACAAAGGCCACCTCGAGGTAAGTCTATCGGTCCACAAGGGGAGATCTGCCACCCTTTTCTCCTAGTACATGCCACACTTGTTACAGAGCACTCATAACCCAAGGGCACCTATCCTCTACCCAAGTGGTGTTGGTAACCCCATCCACAACTGACTCCGACTCCTCACTCATTCCCCATCAGCCTGCTGAATGTCAGGGACCCCCTTCTCTACACTGTAGTCCCTTAGGTTTGGCCCCCTCCCCTTTTGGCGATCCAGTATAGATCGGTTAGGAAATCTTCGTGACAAGGCTTCCAGAATGTCTCGCTAGAGGCTAGCTTCCCTAATCGCAGGCATTGATTTATCAGTGTAGGCTTGAGTGTTAGATCATTGAAAATCAATCTTCCCTTGGTTTACCAACAAGAACTACCATAACATGGATGCTCCCCCTCTCTAGATACTGGAATGAATGAATGAGTTTCTAACTTTATATATGCATGATTTTGTTTTGACACATGGTTTCCCCAAAAAACGCTACTTTTCCCCTCGAAATACTCAATTAAGATAATTAATCCTTAATTAGTTAAAGTGACCCTCATAACTACGGTTAAGGGACTTTGGGTTAAAATGGTTAATAAAGGCTAAGGCATAGTTGAAGTTCACTAGGGTCATCACCCCTTAGTCCGTCTTACTCCCCCCTCTTGTGGATTCATAGCTCCCCATCTCTTCTTCGTCCTTCTTCACTTGTAAAAATCTACTTATTTACAATATATTTGGTCATCCTAGACCATTCATTTCCGATTTTTGGTCTATACATAAGTACATCATATTTACATATTTGGGTAAAAAACGGGGTGTTACATTCCCCTCCCCCTTAATTTATGTACAATCCTTGGTGCATATCAAAACTATGTACATGTACAAAACATCACAACAAAATTTTCAAAACAACTATGGGTATGTTGCTCACATCGCATCTTCTAATTCCCACGTTGTTTATTCAGGGCTGCAATGTATCCATTGGACCTTTACCTGCCCTATGCCTCTGTTCCTAATCAACGTAATCTTCCTCTCGAGGATGTGCATTGGCTGCACCAGAATATCTTTTTCCGGTTCAACTTGAATCATAACCCAATCATTGATGGGGTTTAGGATTAGGTATATACTTTTTCAATAATGACACATGAAATACATTATGCATTTCTATGCAAGCAGGCAAAGCATTCCTAGCTACTATTTCAAATGACCCTCAATACTTGGGCACTATCTTAGGACAACTTTTGAGTTGTAATGAACTCTTCTTTGGTTTGACTTTCAGATACACGGTCACCAACTCTGAACTATTGCTACTTAGCCTTCGTTCGCATAACTCTTTTGTCTATCTTGTATTGTGTTTAAATTTTGCTTGATCTTTACAATTTGCTCTTCCATATCCTTGAAAGTTGAGCAATTCTGGCCCAGTTACTATCATGACATTATGTCTGTTGGATTGTCCCAATTGATTGGAGTATTGCGCTTTTTGCCATACAAGGCTTCAAACGGACTCATTTTGAAAGAAGCATGATACCCATTGTTGTATGTGAACTTCACCAAGTACATGTAATCTTCCCATGTAGATGGCCTGCCCATCTGTTTGGGGACGATATGTTGTACTCAAATCCAAATTTGTTCCAAATCCTTTGAATAAACGATTCCAAAAGTTTGAAGTAAACTTTGGATCTCTATTTGATACAATTGCCTTTGGTATCCCATGCAAACTAGTGATTTCCTTCTTATATATCTCTGCTTTGCTAGTTGTATTTTGTGTTGGCTTGATTGGAATAAAGTGGGGAACCTTTGTTAACTTATCCACCACTATCATGATTGAATCATATTACCTCACTGTCTTGTGCTACTACCATGATGTAATCATATTACCTCACTGTCTTGTGCTATTTAGTGATGAAATCAATGGTCACCACATCACATTTTCATTTTGGTAAAGGAGTAATTGTAGCAAACATGTTGGATGTTTGTACTCCACTTTTATTCTCTGACATTCCATGCACTTGGTTATATACATAACAACATCTTTCTTCATTCTTGGCCAAAAGACTTCACTTCTCATTGCTGCAATTGTCTTTTGGTAAGTAGGGTATGCTGCATATAGAACCTTATGCACCACGTTCATTGTCAATTTCTTTATTTCAACAAAATTAGGTACATAAAACTCTATTATTATTCATAAGAAGTCTATCCTCTTTCAATATCTATCCTTTTAATTTCTGTTGTACATTTACCTGCTGCAATCTTTCTTTTACTTGTAGATAGTGTTCATCTGAGATAACAACCTCAAGAATTTTTGTCTGATTTACACATGCTAATGGCTGTAGTTTGCGTTGCATGTACTCTCCTATTGGGTGGATCTGCAACCTTGTTTTCTTATCCTTTTATATGTTTGATATCAAAATCTAATTTGCAAATATATTCCAACCATATTGTTTGTCTGGCATTCAAAGTCCTTTCTTCAACTAGTACATCAACCCACTATGATCTGTCATTAAATCAAATTTCATGCCCAGGAGATAATGTCTCCACATTTTTAAGGCATGCACTATAGCAACCAACTCCAAATCAAGCGTGACATAATTTTTCTCATGTTCCTTTAGCTTCTTGGATTTATTACATACCGCATGTTCGTTTTGCATAAACACTCCAATTCCTTCTTTGCAAGCATTTGTGCATACCACAAAATCATCATTTTTAGCAATTTTGAGAATTGCTACATTGGTGAGTAGTCTCTTTAGTTGCTGCAAACATTCTTCACATTGTGGTGTCCATTCAAATTTGACACCTTTCTTTTGTAGTGCGGTAATTGAATGTGCCACTTTTGAGAAGCCTTCAATGAATCTTACCTCAAATGACCTTGCCTTTGATACATTACTGGGTGTATGCCACACCCCACGATAACTTCAACCTTTTTTGGATCCACTGTTATCCCTTACTTATATATGATGTGTCCCTAGTACCGAATTTGCTTTTGGTAAAATGGACATTTACTCAACATAGCGTAAAGTTTATTCTCTCTTAATACCTATAGTACTGACCTCAAATGCTCCTCATGCTCCTCCACTGATTTTGAATAAATACGAATGTCATCTAAGAATATGATGACAAACTTGTCTAAATATGTCATTAATTAAGCACACAAGACTAGCTAGTGCATTTGTTAATCCGAATGGCAATACTACAAACTCAGAATGGCCATATCGAGTTCTGAAAGCTGTTTTGTTGATGTCTTCATCCTTTATTCTCACTTGACGATAACCTTATCTCGAATCTTTCTTGGAGTAAAGCTTTGCTCCTTTCAGTTGATCAAACAAGTCTTCACTGTGATCTTATTTAATTGTCTAAAATCAATACATAGCCTCATTGCCCCATCCTTCTTCTTTACAAAGAGTATTTACTATTGGTGCTCCCCAAGGAGACACACTTGGGCGTATGTATCCTTTCTTCAACAACTCCTCTAGTTGCATTTGTAATTCTTTTAACTCAGGGGTATTCATTCTGTGTGGGATTTTGGAAACCGGGGCAACTCCAGGTATTGAGTCAATAGAGAAATGGTTGTCTCTTTTAGGTGGTAAACCTGGTATTTCTTCAAACAAATTGATGAATTCCTATAATATTGAAATCCTTTCATGCTGAGACCTTTATTTTTTTCTGGGTCCTCCACATAAGTTGCATACAACTGACATATTTTCATGAAACACCTTTTTAACCACATAGTCGAAATTTGCCTTGGAATGCCTTTCACTATCATTTGCTCTCTTTCTTCATTAAGACAAGTGAGTCTTGTTATGGCAATCCAAAATAACATGGCGTGCATCCAACTAGTCCATCTCAATAAGCACATCATAGGAACCAAGACGAATTATATTCAAATATGCAAAAGTATGGAGTCCATTTATATCTTATGGACATCTTATTACTATTTCACTTATTTTGCTTTTGTTTCTACTAGCCAACTGAATTGACCTTGATTTATCATGCTTACTTCTCATTAACTGAAATCTTTCAACAAAATTAGGAGAAATATAACTATGACTGGCTCTTGAATCAATTAAAATGGCAATATGTTGATTGGCAATCTCTCCTTCAACCTCAATCATTTTGGATTTATGCTCTGCCTGTCTATTATCCAAGTCTGCATAGGTTCTGGGATTGTCTTTGGCCACATCCTCCACTGTACTTGCTTGTTGAATGTTGTGAATAGTTTGCATTTTGTCTCCCTTACGAGGACAATCTTTATACATATGAAATCCTTCACATCCCCAACACTTGAGTTGCCCCCTTGTTCCTCTCTCTCGAGACTTTGCCATGTTGGGTCCCTACTGAGTTGGATTACTTTGCTGATATGAGTTTGATTGGTTCTTGAGAAAGTGAGGTTGAAATCATTTCTTCCTCTGATCTTGTTTTTCCTTCTGCTTGTCCCACCAAGATTTCTGAAAATCTTCTTTTTCTTTGTTATGTTCCTGTATATTTGGCTTTTTGAATTGCCTCCTTCAAAGTGTTTGGAACATCAAATTGAAGTGTCCTTGTAAAATGAAGTTTATCCACTAGAATCTTTATCTTTACTTTCTCATCCTTAAGGAATTCAACGTACCCAAGCAATTCCAAAAGCTTCTTTGAATACTACTCCATAGACATATTTCCAAGCTTGAATTCAAAGAACTCCTCCATCTTCATCTTGTAGTAATGTTTAGATAATTACTTTTTTCGGAAATACCTCTTGATCTACTTCCATGTGATCTTTTCCTCGATATGCTTTACTTGGACTAGCTGATCCCACCAAATGGAAGCCTTATCCTGCATATTGTAAATTGATATTCTAGTATCCATATTTGAGGAGTAGTTATGTAACTGGAGGTACTTCCTCATTCCCAATAACAAAACTTCATCATCTTCTCCTTTCTTATGCTTACCATCAAAAGTGGGTGGCTTAATCTTCCTAAGTGCCTTTTTCAGCTCTTTCTCCACATCTTCTTTTATGTTGTGTAGATGAACACATTTATGGGCTATTCCTTGATTCTTTCGATGAGTAGGGCCTTCTGGCCGCGTGAGGTGGTGAGACATAGTGTCCAGGATTCCTGGTAGCTCTCTTGGAATGTCTCAATCTTTCATAGGATCTCTTCTTGGAATGTTCTTTATCTTCTTTATCATGGAATGAGGCTGATCCAAACTGCATTGACCTCTGCAAAAAATTCAAGCTCCACATTAGCTGGGTATTAATTTAGTTTTGATGTTCTGGAGCCCTCGACATTCTTACATTATCAGCTCTAAAACTCTGTACTTCCATCCTCAATCTTTTCATGGTTTCTATCTACTCTATTGGTTAAGTGTTAGATCTGTGCCCATTAGACTGTTTCCTCATTGCCCACATTGATATTCTGTCATATGGCCTTTTCATCCAGATTGCACAGAAGTTCCCCTTCTTCCATCTTCACTTCTTCAATTATGTTCTATACTGTGCTAAATGCAAACCTGTAACATGTAGCAACTTGCTGTACCTGGTATCTGGAATGTGCTTATACATTAAACCTGTGAGTTAAACTTGATTTCCAAAATTTAATAAAAATTTCATGTATATATAAGAATTTAAAAAATGATTAATCTGACAATTTTGTCACACTATAGCCACATGCCCTTGTCCTGTCCAATTTCTGAGAGGGTAGAACACACTTATTTCGGATCTGATAGCATAGTACAACATTTCCATTCTTGTTAATTGGGTTATCACCACAAGAAAATTCTTGAAGTCTTCGATGTCTTAGGGAACACAATGGGGGTCAAGGGGGCTTTCCCAATTGCACAGTCTGGTACATAAGATTGGAGACAATTTCCAATTTTCAGTACCTGGAGTCCAATTGTTGAAAACCACTGCTTGGATACCCCCCCTTGTTTATTCTAATTGCACGATTTTTGAGAGTGGTGTGATCAGTGGCCCATCATTAATGACATCATCCTATGTCACTTCACCAAATTTTTTTCCTCGAAATTATAATTTTGGCTGTAGTTGTGAGGGTTGGGAGACAAGGGGTAAAACTTTTTTCGCCTTGTCAATCCTCATGAAATATGAGGTTACCACATCATAATAGCAATTTCTGCTATGAGAATAGTAACCCAGAAACTGAAAAGGGGACACATTCATGACCCTTGTGAGATCTGGGCTGTTAATCTATATATTGTTGAACCGTAGGATCGACACAGCAAGCATATTCACCTTTTTAACTCAATTTTGAATCTTTGTTGGTTCCATGTGTTCATTCACTCCACGTGGCTGTTCCAATGTTATACCTCCTTCCCATGTGGAATTTCTAGGACCCAGAAATTTGATCACTTATGAGTGCAAGGTGGAGCATAATCTATTAGAATAGTCTTTAGGTCCTTCATTTGTATGCACAAGTGAGGGATAACAAAAATGACAAATGCTTGAAGTAAATGCCGGAGGAAATTGTGAAAAGGACTAAGAGTGAGATAAATGAATTTGCTGTTCTAATTAATCATTATTATCATAATAAATATTCATAATTATTAAAATAATAATAACAACAACTAATTTTAATAATAATAAATAATTTTTAATTTTAGTATTAGTAATTATTATTATTGTGGCAATGTTGATGTGGACATAGTGCAAACTAATGGGAACACGACACATGATGATGCTGCTGTGACTCATTACGATGCTGCCATGATGCGAATATGATGCATGAGAGCGCTTCCATGACTTGAATGCAATACACAGCTTGTCCCTACCTCAAAATGGTAGTTGTGGAAATGATATTTGGGTAGAGCACATAATCACCCTTTTTTAGAGCAAGGGTTTATGGATGTGCCCTGTAAAAATTCTTCCTTGCTATTCTAAATACGGTTTTATCATTTTTGCATTTCAGCATGTTTGGATTGAGTACGTTGGGCCATCTGGAATGTTGTCTATATAATCTTTCAACTCATGCAGGGATTGACACCATGAGCGTTATTTTCGATGAAGTTTATTGTTTTGTCACGTTTGGAGATGTACTTTATGTTTTAGGAGTTGGTGGTTTTATAGTGGATGCTTTGGTTGGTGATGCTTCTCAGCTACTGCAGTTTGTTCAAAGTGACATTTTTGGGTTTATGACCATTTGTTTGAAAGGGGAAGCCAAATGCTTTCTCACCTTTTTTGATATAGTTTCCACTCACAGGGTCTAGCATTTGTCCCATTATCTTTTATAGATGATTTTGCAGATGACTCTCAGCACGTTTCAGTGGATCTCATCTCTCCTCACTATGATGTTTGTCTTTTTTGGATGTACTCTATTTGGAAACTTTATTTTAGGAACAACTTGTGCCAGTGATTGTGCCTTTAGCTGACCAAAGTGCTTCAGTGGATTCGTCTTCTATGTATTTGTGAAAAGCCACCCTCACTATGTTGTGGAATTGTTTTGGTGTTGTAGATATGGAATTCATGGGGGTTTATATCTGAACTTAACTATATGGGCTACATTTAAAATTAAGGATTAAATTTATGATGTAGTGCCTTCTCTCCAATTCCATGGCACCTTGTTCAGATTAAAGGGGAATGTTGTGAATAGGGCTGACCCTATTTTGAGCTGGGTACACATAAACCACTCACCTTTGTATATTTGGCCAAGGCAACCTATATTCAAGATGGTTATCCAGATTGCTTACACCCATTCACTACAATATTTGAGCTTTCTTAGTTGCATTTTCTTCTCTCTAGTGCACTTATGGATTTGATCTCTAGCACACTTATGGATCAGCTCCAGGGCACACTCTTTAAGGGTTTATGCTGTGCTACTCCAGTGCTGTTTGAGCTGGGCACACATAAACCCAATCACCTTTGTATATTGGCCAAGGCAACCTATATTCAAGCTGGTTATCCATACACCCATTCACTATTGTATTTGAACTTTCTTGGTTGCATTTTATTTTCTTTATTGCACTTATGGATTAGATCTCTAACACACTTATGGATCAGCTCTAGTGCATACTTTTCAAGTGTTTATGCTGTGTTACTCCAGTGCTGTTTTTCTCCTTGTTTATTGCAGGAATTAGGGTTTGTAGGTTGGTTCCTATTGTTCCCTTCAATCTCTTATGGATCTCAACATATCCATACTAAAGATGTAGAAACTTTAATCTGATTTCAAGAAAGTCAATCAGTCATCATCTTTTTAATCTATTCTCATTCTATTCTTCATTTTCGACCAAGTTCTTGTTAATCAGATTGAAACTACGATAAATATTTTTAGGACATAAGTCGTTGGAAGCATCATTGTTTGAAGGAGTTCTACGTTTATTATTTTACAAAATTTGCTACATTACTCTTGTTTAAATTGTTTATCACATGAAGTACTGACATCGTCTCACTTCCAATTTGCAGTTAGTCCTCTTATTCTGCCTATTTAAACATGCTTTACTATGAACAAAAGAACATAACAAATTATAGATATACATTGTAATTATGTATGTAGGAATGCATGTTCATTGTTATGAACTACAACACAAGCAAACTTGATGCATTGGCTTACAATTCGTTACATAATTTATACAGCATCTATTTATGTGCAAGTGTGTATCTGTTGTTTGCAATTGCAATATGCAAAAGGATCTCCAACTATACAGTGATAAAAGCTCAAGCACTTGATTCCTTGGCGGCTTGTCCTATTCAGCAGCTCGGTGGTGTATGCACCTTTTTTAAATTTCTCATGGTAGATGTATCCTTCCATTGGTGGTGGTTACTCTAGTTGTTGAGCGGTGGCTCTAATTGTTGGTGGCTATAGTCACTCCTCACAGACCTGTGATTGAGTGGGCTTTCCTTCTCAGATTGAACTGCTTGTTATTTCTCTTTCAACTAGCAGTTTCTCTCTCCAATGCGTGTGACTGCAGTCCCTTGGGTCCTTCATATGCTTCCTTGGCTTCTCTCCACCATGGCTTTGATACCATACCGTTTTTACACACAGAAGTCTGGACAGGAATATACATGATATTGAGAGAGTGGATTCCTTTATTAATTAATTGATGCAATATCTGATTACATAGTAGGAGAAGAGGAGTATGTGACATAACTCCCAAATACCTAACCATTAATTACTGTTTTAATTGCTACCTTAAATGCCTCATGAATACACCACTTTGTCATTGAGACTTCTATTTTTTGTAATTTGAAAATATGTCTAACTTCTAAGTATGACAATTATTTTCTAAATACAACTATCATCTCTAACACCCTTTTCTGCTCTCTTTTCATGTCCATAGTAGGTATTCCTACCTTCTAGTGTGCTTTTACATAACATACATGCTTAAGATTTCCATGATTTTTTTGGACAAAACGCTTCCTTCAACCATTTGATATGGACAGCAGATATAGATGGCTTTTTATACATAAAATTGGGCCACTCGAGGAGCAACTTCAGACAGTCAAAATCAGGCAGGTTTACAACCAAAAATTCCCAGCATCCAAACTGAGTCCTGGGCACATAACAAACGATACAAGATTCCATGATAACATAGAGAATAATAATCACTGTCCTGGCTATTGGGCCCACATTCCAACAATAACATAAGACGAGATCCCAGGCATCACTCAAACATGGGTTGGCAGATGTCCAGCCCCAGACAGGGGTTTATCACGATCCTTGAGGGCAGGCCCCCATTCTTTAGCAGCAGGGTCTAGATTGGCAATATCAGATTCCCAGCCATTATTACCAGGTTTGGTCTCCAGAGGCTTTTCAGCCTCTGATATGGCAAGAGTGAGTGTGGGGAATTTGTGAGCAGGAGGGGGTCAACTCTGGTGCTGTTCCCTGCATTCGCTAACAGCACCAACAGCATGCCCAGCCAGGTGGTGAGTACTGAGTAATTTTATATTGTATTCCATGAAAATTTCATCCTTGTTGAATGGGGGTTGTTACTGTTCTGCTTCCTATATGATTTGCTTTCCTGTTTCTTCTTTGATGCTTATCTGGTAAGGCATCAGTCAATCTTGACTGCTTCTATATGTTTTTACCTGGAAGGGATCCTGCATTTTTTACTGCAGAGATAACTACTTATCGGACGCCATCATAATCAATGCCATAAGCTGTCGAGTTCCTGCCATGTGCTATTAGGCTTAATATTATTATCTTAAAGTCCTGCATGTATCTATTATCATGGTATTATCTTAAAGTCCTTAATATTATCATGGTATAGCTTGGCATAATGTTTGCTCATATGCCCGTTAATTTCATTGAAGTGCTTTTTAATGCGATTCATGGCACATGGAATAATATGTCTAATGGACTTTTCATTGTACAAAATTTTGCATCGGTTATCTATTTTAAAAAACCATTCAACATGGCATGTTTTCCTTCTTGACATTATACCAGTTGGCTGCCTGTTACGAAAGTTTTGCTTCCACGACACTTCTGAGATTGACATGGATCAAACAAGGAAAGGCTTGACCACACCTCCCAAAGTCCTCCTTTGACATGTTTTGGGAGAATATAGTAGTTGATGAAGATGGCTAGACCCTTCTAACAATCCACATCAATCCACATCTGTGTTTGTGACATATTTGTCTTGGTTTACAAATTGACAGTTGTACACCTCAAGTATTTGAAGCTAAGGACATAGGACATTCTTTTATGTTCCAGAAAAAACTGATAGAGGTCATTTGATAATTAATTTAGCTTATTTTCAGTGATAGGAAATATTTGTGATTTTTTTTTAATTTTTTTCTTGTATTGCTAGAATTTTTGTTTTTAGTATTTGAGGGCTGCAAAAGGTGGATTGGTGTATGTTATTTTTTGGTTTGACGGTTACTTATGTATATGTTCAAACTTGTTTTAGTTTAGTATCTATTTGATATGAATAATTGTGGTGAATTCTTCTCCCAAATGAGTCACAGGATGAACCTTATTAAAGATTACGTAAATGTCCTCTTATTGCTTTTGAGGCTGCTTTAATAGTCGGATTTGTGCATTTAAAGTCCAATGATTTTCTTGCACATTATAATTTATAATTTATATGTTCAATTCACCATCTGCTGAATGCAGTGTAGGTTTTATTCAAGAGTAAATACTCCACAACTTTATCCATCTATTTCCTTGGGTTGAAACTTTCTGCCTATTGTATTGACATGCCTTTGTTTTCACTAATTGCTGCTTGAAGGTTCCATCACACCAATTTCAGAAGTAGAAGTGAATAATGTGTACCGTTTTACGGTCATTTATATGGATGTACAGTGTATTTATCCATCATATCTCGTATTTTCACAATTTTTTTCATCTACTGATGTTGAAAATCTTTTATTGTATTAGCATCCTTCCTTAATAAAAGACGTTCTTCTTTTGCTGATACATCTTCTAAATTTTTTATATAGCCTAAATACAAGTCCCCTTTTCTATATGCTGTAAAATTGTGTAAAGGTCAAATTAACTTTATTTCTCTGTCAATGGTTTCTTTAGAAATAAATTATAACTAGCAGATCATGTTCATGATGGAAGTTGCCTACAAGTTATCTATCGGTATTTATGTATGAGATGGATAAAACATAGCAATGACCATAATAGTTTAGATGTACTTTGCATTTTAATGTAACTTACAATGTTCTGTGTTGAACTTGTCTTCAATGTCTCCTTGGGGGCTGACAGTCTAGTGAGAGAGAGGAAGTGTGCTTGTGGATTTCTTTATTTTGTCATATTTTGATGATTGATTTTTGGATTTCCAGCCCTGGGATGAGCGCCTACGAAAGGGATATGAGCAGAAAGCTGTGATTCGGCTACAAAACTTTGATCCATCGTACACATCGTCAGAGATAGAAGTATGTACTTTCTGATATGTATTTCTACTAGATGAAGGAATTTAAATCCTGTCATTAATTGTCTTTGATTTCCCAATCAGGAAATAAAACCCTTCCATTTATATATTATTAAAAATGGTAGTGCTTGACAATTATGCTGGCTTCCCTAGGTTATGGTGTGGAAAATATCATTCAAAACCACTCTTACCATGTCAAAAGAATCTGGGCAATCTTCCTCTTGTTTTTTCTTAAATGTTAAAAGCATTTGAATGGATTCCAAATAAGTGCATGAAGTAAAGCCTTATCCAATACCAGGTTATATGACAGATTTTCATATTCTTTTAATAATGTTTTTGCTTCTCTGAAAGGAATCTCTCTTAGAAAAATTAAAGTATTTTGAAAACTGAAACCTTGTAGCTGGGTTTCACAGTCAAACAGTCCTTAATTGCAAAGCAGTGTGACTGTGACATGTTATCACCTAAGTCACCTGGTTCGGGTTCGACAGGAAATAAATTCATAAAAAATCGGCAACAAAATATTTTGATAAAAATTGGCATTAAATTCAAATATATATATATATATATAAACTTAAATTTTATTTTCAATAATATAATTTTTTAAGTATAGTTTCTACCAAGGTTACTTGGAAGCGGAAGCGGGAAGCGGGTGCGGAAGCGGAAGCGGGAAGCGCCTTTTTCAAAAGAATCCGGTTAGGAAGCGTTTTCGGAAGCGTTTTTAAAAAAATA